>JAAXCT010003559.1:0-31172 GCA_012490785.1 Eragrostis nindensis | reverse complement strand
CAGCAACGGGGATGAGCAGCAGTTGTTCGGCATCCACGCGCGCAGATGGGGCTCGACGTCCGGCGAGCCGGCGACCTCGCCGGCGTGAAGCTCGCCGGGATCTGGATCTAGAGGACCTTCGGATGGCAGGTGAGAGGACGAGGAGGGAGAAGAAACGATCCAAAATAGAAACGAGGAGAGAGAGAATAGAGCTACGGGTTACTTTTATAGTGGTCATTTTGATATATTACTCGTAGTTAATTAATATACAACTCAAAGCTGTCCGGTCGCATATACGATCGCGGAGGCCTGAATACAACTGCGGAGGTTAGGTGGGGTTGGCTGGACTACAATCACGTGGGGGTGGTAGTTGGGGCAGCGCGCTGAATAGGCTATTCAGCGCGCAGCGCTCCATATAGTGAAGGTTATATATATATATATAATATATATATATATATATAATATATATATATATTGGTAAGATATTTCCTTAAGAATATCATCTGTGTTAAAAATAGTACTCAATCAACAATGTCGAGCAAATAATAGACAGACGTCCATATTATAATTATCCCATATATAACGTAGTGGTAAAATGGTACGTTCATGTCTATATATGCCATATACTACTCATATTATTTGCTTCATAAACGGAGTAGCTGATTTGCCTGGAGCAATGTTTTAAAAAGCGGTGGACGAAAGCGGGCGGAGGAGCACTGCCTAGCACCTAGGCCGCCTAGGCGGCGACTAGGCGTTTCTAGGCGTTTGCGATTAAGCGGTGAATATTTATGAAAATAAAAAGGAAAATAAGGGAATAAAGAACAATAAACTCTTGTCCTCAGCTATTGGGCTTCAATTAACTTGGCCCGCTACGCATCTGAGGTGCCCAGACCACCAATCGCCAATCCCCTCACGCACATTCCTAACCAGCAGCAGCCGCCGCTTTCCCTAAAAAAAAAAAGTAGCAGCTGCCGCTGTGGCACTTCCAAGCCTGAGCATCGATCGGGCTCTGCAGCCGGGATCTGGGATGGAGGAAGAGGAAAGAGCGGCTGCTGGAAGGAAAAGCAGAGGGGCAAGAGAGAGCGAGCGCCTCTCGATTGAACCACGATTGGATCCCGATGGCCGACGGAGCTCTCTCACGAGGATAGGAGCGCGACATGGCGGCGCCGAGTGGGAGCTCTCACTGTTGGAACTCGATTTTAGGTGTATCTGGTAGGGGGACCTCTCCACGGCTGCCGCCCACCCTCCGCCTTGCTCCGTCGACCTCTACAGGCTTTCTCACCGCTCAGGTTCCCGGGAGAAAGCGGGAAAAGCGTTGCTTTCACCGCTTTCGAGCGCCTACGCGGCTCAGCGCTTATCTGCGACGATTTCACGAAGGCGAAGCGGAGAGCCACGCTCAGCGCCTAGGCGGCGCTTAAGCGCGCCTAAGCGTCGCTTTTTTTAAACACTGGCCTGGAGCACCGCAAAAAAAAAAGGGCTGATTTGTCTGGAATTCGCTTGTTAAAGTCAACTTTGTGATCAAGGATATATGCCATTCTCAATACTCGTTTTATGTGTTTTGCAGGGATGGTCTATCCGCCTGAACCATGGTCGGCATCAAGTTTTCCGGAACATCTAAAACGAGTGCCTGCCCTACGTTCACATTGACCATAAGAAATCAATATAATAATCTAAGTGTCGAGTAATATTCACTCCACATGCATGAACGTAAAAAGAAAAAAAAACCAAAGGGCGTGTCACAGCAATCAAATTGATTTTACAAAACGTAATAATGAACGCAAGGTTAAATGTCACAGCAATCAAATTGATTTTACAAAATGTCTACTCTCGTGTCTTGTTTGCAGTGGCGCGACTTCAAGTACCATTGACCAATGCATGATCAACTATGTTCAGACCGCATGATCAAGGGCGTCCCGAACACGTTCATCAGACAGCTTTCAACAATATTTATTTGGTTTAGTGTTTCAACAAAAAAAAAATGAACCCTTGGTCGGCAGCCAGCCAGCCAAGGAATTACTTAAGGTAGGAGCCAGCGCTCGAACCGGGCCGGTGCAGTGTTTAGTGTTTCAACACAACCAGCATCTATTAACTGAAATCTCCAAACACTAACAGGACTCTAACACATCCCTATAAATGATGTTCTTGGTGCTTTTACCAGCAGGGTCTAGCAACTTATTTGGTTTAGCAAGTACCCAGGTCGTCTATCGTGATACACCTCTAGACAATGCTAATATAATTGACCATGAGCAAAGACAGGTTCAGGTAGAAATACGCCAACAATCGGGATGGTCTGTCCTTGAGCTTTATTGATGGTCATTGCAAAGCTAAGTCTGACCGGAAATTGCTTCCTTTTGAATTTGAACGGCAATGATAGATCTTCCGAGGGAGATAGAGGTATTCTGGGAATAAAACACCCTCTCACCAGCGTGTGCACCGCCAACAATTTCAGCGTCTATGGCATTGTCTTGCAAAGCCCTTACGACCAGACGGGTGCCATTGCACAAGCCATTGTGCGGATCTAGATTGCGCAACAAAATGAGAGGGCAGTTGATCTTGAGCTTCAGTTCATGAGGAGGAAGGCCATTTGGCGTAAGTGATTAAGGAAATCAATAGGGTAATTGTTGGTGGAGTCATCATCAACCGAATCAAAACTGTAGTACGTCCTTGCATCACCGGGAAACATATCTATCATCTTTGAGTTTAAAACATCAACGTGCTCATTCTGGTGGAAAGAATAGCACGCTGGCTCATGTAGGCGGCCGATGATACATTGTCCGTAAGACCATGAAACACATTGTTGATAGGTTGTCGATGGCATCCTCTTGCGAATAATCAATTAAAATATCATCAGGAATTTTCACATGTTCATCCACAGTAGATTTTTCAGTTCCATTGCCAATTCTGAGCAGATATTCCGAAAACCAAGGATCTGTATGTGCTCTCATGTTCCGAGTGAGCTTGATCTTCCGAACTTTCTCCCACAAGTAGGATCTGAGTAGACATGCGTCGGTAATCTGAGCTCTGGTCCCACGAGGGACCACGGGGAGTACCTGTCTGAAATCTCCTCCGAAAACCATGACCTTGCCACCAAATGGCTGTGAAGAACCCATAATGTCTTGAAGTGATCTATCAGGGGTCTCGACAGTTTGTCTCTTTGTCATTGCAACCTCATCCCATATCAATAAGCTCGCAATGCGAAGCAACTCTGCAGTGCCACTCTGTTTGGTGAAGTTGCACATACTCTCATCATTAATCTTTATGGGGATTTTAAATCTTGAGTGAGCTGTGCGACCACCCGGCATAATAGAGGCCGCTATACTGACGTGGCGTCGGTTGCAACAGCTATTAGCCCCATGTCTCGAACTGTAGCAATCAATGCTTTATAGAGGTAAGTTTTTCCAGTTCCACCAGGTCCATCAACAAAGAAGACTCGACCCTTTCCTGACTTGACATGTTCCATAATCTCATCAAAACCAACCCGCTGTTCGGCATTAAGAGTGGGACAATATTAAGATCCGCTTTGTCAGCGCGTAGAGACAACTCATCATTCAGTTCCCGATAATAGTCCCGATCCCTGCTTCCTGTAATCAGAATATTGCATAGTATTAGCCATATATTAATTTGGCAACCCCAATTGCTATTCTAATGTCTAAAATCACTTATAGTTACGACATTATGTAGCTTATAGTCTAAAAAAGGACACATAGCAGTAATACAGTGCTTCCAGAAGCTAATTATTGATAATTACTGTGCAATGACATATATATGACCTCTAATAATTATGCCAGTGTGATCAATAGTAATGATACATGGTTGTGGACTACATGAAACGGCAATACCCTCTACACCTTATTGCAAAATATTGAAAATTCAACATTTGGTAGCCGTATACAGTCCTTCCTAATAATTAAAATATTGAAAATTCAACATTTGGCAGCCGTATTCAGGATAAAAGTGACAAACAATCACAGGTATGGAAAAAAAGGAACATGGTAATAGAATGCATAAAAAATATTGCATCCTTAATACATCAGCTAACTCAAAAAATGACAAATAAAAATGTGCTGATAAACTCACTAATTGTCAGAAGTTAATGTTGTTTTGTTAAATCAAATTTGTCTTAATATCTTTTTTAGTGGTCAGTATTCAACACTTTCATAGGAAATGTGGGGAACATGAACTAATTACTACATTTTTTTCGAAAAATGACTACATTAAATACACACATTCAAGCATATGTGACCTAGATATATAATAAAACAGAAACAATTAATAATCTAAAAAATATGTAGAATGAACAAATGATTAATTCACAATGGTTATTATACTCCATATCATTGTTCCACAGTAAGCTTACTCGATATTTTCTGGAATACAATGGTAACATGGAAAACTAATAGATTGAAATTTTCACACATGCTATGGTAGCATCCTGATGGCCTATGTCAAATCCATCAAATATCTAAACTAATGAGATGGTGAGCAAGTAAAAAAATCATACAAAAAATAATATTGAAATGCCAAACATGTCAAATAAGCGATACCTAAGAAATAGTAAAGACCCAAGAACATGTAAAACAAATGGAATGGTACAAAATTACAAGATGGGAAATCACAGATAGGTCAAGCTAGAGAGTCGATTAAAATGGTTGATAATGCTTTAGCCAAATTTGCAATGGAATCTGGTTGGTTCATTGCTTATATACAGTATCCGGTCTATGCAGTAACCAATATGAGAAGTGATTATCCAAAGTCATTGAAAAGGCCAACAATCTGAACTATAAAACACACGAGGAAAACCCATTTCAACACTGACAAGTTCGCAAATGCTCACTGCCTTCCTAAAACTGTCAGCTCACTACATTTCAACACTGACATGAGGTGCACACGTTATCAGCTGCCGCGTGCACTAAAAATCTGAATCAAATGCATCTCCAAGCAGGATGACTGACACATGTAGCATAATTTCATTCCAAAAAATCAAGTGAGCATGTATGAATAAAGAGGAATTCACGGGCCAAAAAATGCTGTTGCAGATATGAAAAATATGATCACAAAGAAGCTACTGTAAGTTATTCTAACAGGAAAGAAACATAAAGGAGGGCATGCTCGTTCACATTACCTTGCGGCGTATCCAGCTTAGGCAGCCCGAAACTATCAAAGTCCTTGCCCATTCCGTCAACTATTTTCTCAATCTCAATGAGAACCCTCTGCTGCACCTCGTGTTCATTTTTTATAGTTCGACGAAAGTCATCAGACAAAGAATCATAGTGCTTCTCCCACAAATCACGGATATTGGTGTGCTCACAGAAAACCATTATCATACCAAAAGTTTGCCGAAATTTGCGAGGCATCTGCCAAATAGCACAGTCAGACAGGGTCTTGTCCAGAGTGTCATCGGTCTCTACTATTCCCCTGTGTTCACATGCTTCCCTGAAAGTAGAGTACTCGACACCACGCAATGTTCTTAGGTGCTGGTAGGAGGTTGCGCCCCGCACGTGATTCAACAACATCCGTAGGTAAAACCTCTCCCCATACGCCCAATCTGCATCCTCTGTTCTCTTGGCTTCCAAAACTTTTTCGACTTGTTCCATGTGTAATACTCTGGAAACTCTTTATACAAGTATTTAGGCGCATCGGGGTCCGTAGCATTCATCTTGAAATATTCAGTAAGCTGGGACCTCTGTGCCTTCTTACTTTTCGCGACATCATTCAGATTTGCAGTAGAATTGAATGCAACCATATGCATTCCCTCCAAGTGAACAGCCAGTTGTAGCACAGGTGGGTACATAGTGTATAGGGGGAATTTAAATAGCCTGTACACGGCCTCTGGTGGCGTGATGCACCTTGCATCTCGGTACTGCTTGATCTCATCTATGACTTTATCCTCGTTCTCTGACTTGTCTACGCTGAAAGATGCTTTGTCATGACCCTTATAGATGTACTTGTACAAGTACTTCACTGACTTGATGCTGCAGCAAATCTCATATTAATGTGGCAATTGTAACGCATCAGGAGAATAGGATTATATGGAACGACCCATCGATTGTCCAACTCAGCCTTCCTAATGTGCACTCGCTGACCGTCGTCCCTCCGCCGATAAACTGGATATGAGTCCTTACCCTGCTGTGTTGCTTCACAGAACTGTCGAGGGTAACGGAAACGGCACTTCCCATCAATCATGCATGGGCAATCTTTGTTCAAAGCACCGCATGGCCCATGCATCATGTGCTTGCACACGAGGTCATGCAATACGGGATACTTCTTCTGGTCAGGAATCTCAGCTGATATGTATTTGTCATAATCATCGGGACTGTTCAACTTGCTACCATTCTTCATGATCAATAAAAAGTGCTCGTGAGGGGGCCCCCCTTTTGGAACTCAGTGACGTGAGCATACGCCGCAACCTCGCCAAAATGCTTCTTCTTAATCAGAAAATCCTCCAAATCACGAAGCTTTGCTCTATACACCCTTGCCACTATATCTGGGCGATCTTGCGGGGTTTGTCCTGATAGAAGCCGCTCTAAAACCTCATCCCAGTAAGGGTTGCTAGTCATAGTCACAAAATAGGCGGGCTTCCCAAAACGCTGCACCAATGTCATGGCATCAAGAAATCTCATCTGGACGTCGCGGTCGCCACCAGTCATAGATCTTGGAAGGATAAGTCGACGACCAGCTTCTGATGCGCGTGTCTCACCAGACGCGAGAGAGTGTCCATAACTCCCTGCACACAGAAAACAAAAAGTTAATAGTCTGGAAAAAAATATGTATCTAACATAAAAAAGACAAAGTGTTCGCACTATACGGATGTACAAAAAAAGTCTCATTATCCACCGACATTTATATTCATTTTATTGTTGGTACAATAAAAAACAATTAAATTAAATTTTAAGAGTATATGGCATGCTTTCTTCCTTTAAAACGTTGTAAATCAAACATTCATGTACTGTTCATCTAAAATATACAGCCCCATGCACGGAACATGATATATATTAACATTTGAAAAAACACTATCTAGTTAAACTAATAAGGCCTCTTAATAAATACCTTGTACAGATCAGCACGAATGATTTTCTGGTGCGCTGGCAAAGAGTACCAGTCGAGGCGCATAGTCTCAATCTTAATGTATATGTCAACAATGTACTGTTTGAAAAGGCGTCCACCGTAAAACAATACATTAAATTCATTATCTCTGATCTGCATCTTGTAACAATAATATCTCTTGCACTAACGAATTTCGTGTTTTTCATCGGGATCCCCAGGATATTGCTCATCTTTTAATTCATCATTGTCTACATAATAAAAGAAAAAAATATCATCCATCAGTTAAAATATAGAGAGAGAAAAAGAACATTAAGAGTACTGATCTATTTGAGTATTTTAGAAATATAAAACACCTTGTGCTTCAGTAGTATCAATGACTTCCACCGGTTCTACATTTTCCTCTGAAAAAAAGGAAAAGTCAATTACTGTTGAACGCAATCAATTCACTATGGTGAACACAGGTATAAGCATTGAACAAACCTTCTCCCTTATCATCCTTTTTTTTTCTCTACATACTGAATATTTTTATTCCAGCCAATTTCGCCACCATGGAAAAACAAGGGATAAGATAGCGGGTCATAGCAGCCGTGATATGCCCTAATATAAACTGGTTTGTTTGCCAATCCACAAACCATGACACTCCTCTCAAACATATGCTGTGCATCGGTACCTGGCATCCAGATTGCCGCGACCTGAGAAACGGTTGGAGCGTTGTATCTTCTTTGATCGACATCAATATCTGTGTTAAGCTCAATTTTGTGTTCTTCAAGATTTTGGATACCGCCTAGCATTCTAAATGTCCTCGTGTAAGGGTTACTCTCCAAAAGCTGCAGTATGTTCCGTATGAGGCCTACATCCAGATGGGGAGATCTTTTTGCCCTGTGCTCAATGGTGAAATCTGTGTCATAGAAATAGAGCTGCATATGCCTGGGACCATACCCCCCATGCGTAAGCTGATCTAGCCTGTGGTATATCTGTCCCTGTATTCTAAAGGTATAAACCAGTGCCCGCTGCAGTGGCTACACGACGATCAACTTTGGCTCCCATACTGGTGAAAGAAAATGAGAGAGTTGAAGTATCTGATGTTCTTGCGAAATATTTTGCATCTGTGTCCGTTTGACTTGTGAACAACCTCATCAACTCAGCAGGGACCTCTGGCATATGTATTTTGACCAGCCCCTTTCTACAACAGAATGCATCCCCTTCGCCTTTAATCCTTTTGGCACGACAATATTGGCAATCATCAACTTGGGTTAGAACGTGGTGTTTTTTCGGCAGCTTGGAATAAACATGATCATAAGGATCCTTTCCATTGCTGCATCTGCCGGTTTCCACCCGGTATGACTTGTATTTAACATCTGCAAATTACATACGTAAGTGGGTTACAGTATGATATTGTATTATTGTGGTCCATAAAACATAATGAATGCATATATTGAAAATACATACCACGTAATCCGTAGAGTCTTGCCTCGTCATCCTCCTCGTCAACAGTAAAGTCATCATGGACGCCCGGGTTTGCGGCATCAAGATCCTCCTCTTCTGTGAAGCAACAAAAATTAAAACCAGTGGACGAAGAGGGTCACAAAGTAGATATGAAATGCAATAAATATAAATATAACTACCGTAATGGGTTTGGTTAGAGGCATCAGGTCCCAATTGCTCAGATGGCCCACATCTTCGTCACGTACACCACCTTCCATACAAATGATATATATATTAGATCAACGCCAAAATATGTTCCATCATTCGATCAAAAAAGAAAATTGGTGTTACCTGCATTGGGAAGTGGTGTAGTTGGAACTAGATCCGGCTGCTGAGCGTACCTTACCCTCCGTCTTCTGGCTTCCCGTGCATCTGCTACAAAGATCCCATAAGATTTTCGAAATGTCAAAACATGTAATTCTCAAAAAACTGGCACCTGTAGTGCGCTTGGACATAATTGCATCAGATTCCCTTTCAGCGGAGCCGATTTCTTCAGCTGTAGCTGGTGACGTAGCTGCAGGTACCCTGGCTGCAGCTTCCTCCTTTTGCTTCTTCCGGTATTCTGTCATATCCTTTCATATATGCAGCCTTCTTAACCTTTCGTGACTGCTCAGATGTAACACATCTGGCAGACTCGCACGCAATGGAATCTTTGTTATGCATACCCGGTGATGAGTTGGGCAGGTAATCGTCGTTTCTGCGAAGCCAACTATCATCGTCTACGTCACCAGCGTTGTCACAATGTTGGTTGAAGGTTACACCAGTCTCACTATGTTCAGTGACATCAAGTCTCAACCAGTATTGATGCATTGTATCATTAGACGGTTCTGCTGTCAGTGCACTAACAGGGGTATCACCAACGGCAAAACACTCTGCTGAAGAGCATAATTAGACAAGCGACCAGATTTCAACTCTAAACCCTAAGCATGCCAAAGAACCATAGGCCATGAGCGGGCAAAAGATAAAAGAGGAAGAACAGGGAGGGACCGACGCGACCAAATACAAATGAAGAGCATAAAAAAAAACAAGCGACCAGTAATGAACTCTAAAAAGTATTTGCAAAAGCGGCTAGTACATGCAATGGTGCAACACTACGGAAACAAGGGTGCAAGGGTGCAACACTACGGATTAATGCTAAACCCTACGAATTCAGTAATTGAATTGAATCCAACGAAGACAGAACAGGGAGAGACTGGGAGCAGGTAAGCAGGGTTGGTGGCGCAGATCGTCGTCGTCAGCGGCGCAGCGCAGATTGTCGGCGGCGGCGGCGCA
Organism: Eragrostis nindensis; assembly: GCA_012490785.1. Lineage (NCBI taxonomy): Eukaryota > Viridiplantae > Streptophyta > Magnoliopsida > Poales > Poaceae > Eragrostis > Eragrostis nindensis. Next base: position 21,392 of record JAAXCT010003559.1, on the reverse strand, counting down.
GATCGTCGTCGTCGCCGTCGTCTTGATCAGGATGGGCGGCGCAGATCGTCGTCGTCAGCGGCGCAGCGCAGATCGAACGTCTCTCGAGTTCAGCAACAGAGTGATAGGGAATTAAAGACTCGCACAACGTGGATAAGGGAGGCTGGGAGGAAGAGGGCCGAGTATACCAGCTGTTGCTGGAAGAATACGCGAGGACGCCGGAGCTGCGCTGACAAGGAAGAGATGCGTTGGGTCGTGTACTCGTGTGCAGGGAGATGAAACCCTTGCGTGCAGGCAAAAGGTGAGGGCGGAGGCGCAGGGCGCGGTAGGGGAGAGAAGGATGCTGCGGCCAATCGACGAGGGAGGGTCGCACCTGTGTGGAGTCGTTGTCGGGAGCAGAGAAGCCGTCGAGAAGAAGAGGAGAAGGAGGCGGCGCCCGTTTCGATGTGGCGGCGGACACTCTGGGGAGACTCCTGGCGCCGGGATCGCCCGCAGCTGGCGGCGATCGTTGGCGGGGACGGCGCAGGAGGTCTCGTTGGCGACTCCGGACAATTTGCGCGGCGGATGATCAGTTTGGAAAGAACAAGGTATATCGATGGAAGGGCAATCAACAGAGCCTAAAATAACGCTATGGTTTTTTGGATGGGAAAAATTCAGCCGGTGCAACCATCCGTAGTAGCATTTGCACAATATGGAAATTACAGGCAATCAACAAACGGATTTGCACAATATGGAAATTAAGGCAATCAACAAACGGAATTACAGGCAATCAACAAACGGATTTGCACAATATGGAAATTAAGGCAAACAAACGGAATTCGTGGGCGGTGGGTCGGGAGTGGGTTGGGTGGGTGGGTCATTCTTCACGTAGGTGAGAAAAAATCATCGTTGGTAAAGATCTGTTAGCCACAAAACACTACGCACGCGTTAGGAGCGTTAGCATCAGCTAACGCAAACGCTAACGCTAGGATTTGGGGCCACGCGATCAAGGGTGGGAGGGGGCGGACCCAATTAGATCAAGGGTGGATAGAAGGTTGGATACATAATATTTAGGTGAGCCAACTGGACGCAGGCAACTCGTGCCTTATTAGTTTAGATTAGATTTAGATAAAATCGACTAAACATACAAGAAAGGCAAGAAACATATTAAAAAAAATGAAAGTCTAAAAACCAGAAATTACATTAGTCAAGGATCCAAATATATTGAATGTAATTGAATGCACCTGGTTGAACCGTAAAGGCGTTTCGCAGCTATTTACTGCACACATATATGGAATAGCAGGTAAACATGTGGTATTTATTTGTGCATATATATGCCCAACTTATTACGGGTCGTAATATCTTATGATCGTATCTCAATGGTATAAAATCTCGCAAATTAAGAAACTCCCAAATATTTTTTTGCATGGTGGATGATTATAGGGGGGAATTGATAACGGGGATAATTCATTTATGTACATGCAGCATGCAGCTGAGTAAATGGGGTAACAACGCGCAACAAATTAAAGTCTCTGACAAAGGTTTCCATATTAACCTGAAACTTTACCTTACCTTTCTTATAGCATTTACTTAGTAATTAGGGTTTACCCTCCATCTATTATATAAACGCCGGAGGAAGCATTTGCCGTCTCATAGAAATCCAATCCACCAAACTCTCATATGTTTTCGTGCAGAGGGGAAGTATGAGGCGCGGCGGCGGCAGCGGCAGCCTAGAGTTCTTGATCATCTTGTTTTTGTTGTTTGGAGGCGTAGCGTGGCCTGCATACTGTAAGTAGCACCCCTGTCTATTCTTTTTTGAACCCTAATAAATGTATTCGTAGTCCATGCTCCTGATCGCTTTTTCTTGTGATAGTCGTACTCATATGCTCAAGGCCGAAAGTAAGTTTATTGCTGGTGCCACAAACTCGACGTCAAATGACAGCAAGGTACACATAATATTTTGCATCTCGCGCCCTTGCCCGGTTAATGATTTAGGCATCATTGTTCCGGGTTGCTATTGTTGTCAGAAATCGCCAACGCCGGTGTGCTACCGTTCGGTAGCTCAATGCCAGGCCAACTGCCCTTCTTGCAACCCCAAGTGCGGCATGCAGTCATCGCTTGGTTCTATATTTGAAGGTCGTCACACCTTAAATGTAACAACGAACCTTACGATTGTTTAAGCAAGAGACATAGCCATCATCAGCATTAAGGATAATAATGTACTGAGCAGCGCAACATACATGTTTTACAATTTATTTATAAAGAATATACCTGATGAGATTAGTCTTCTTTTCTGTACTACTCCCTCCGTCCTCCAAAGACTGTCGTTTAACGTTTGAAATTTGTCCATAAGAGTGTCGCTCTCGGCTCCCCGCTGCAGTCTCTCGGTCCTTCTCCTCTCTTCTCCTCGCTACAGTAAAGAGCAGGCGGAAGAGGAGACTTTCGGCCGTCGTCGATTTCCTCGCTTCCCCCCCTCTCCGGCGTCCTCGTCGGCGTCGGAGAGGGCGGGGAAGCGGGAGCTCGTCGCGTGCTGTACAGTTTAGGCTTAGGATAGATCTAGGTCCTAGTTATTCTCGCCATGGAGGTGTTCGTCCATGGTGCTGGTTTCTTCCCGTCCGGCGATGTCGTCTGCGGCTCCGTCGGTTTGGTGAAGCTTTGTTCCTCCGTTGCGGCGCTGGTGGTCGGGTGCTCTCCACCCCTGGTTGCCAAGATGTGAGGTTAGTTTCCCTACCTTTTTGCGAAAGGGTGGGTTCTTTGGTCATCCTTTTGGATGTATCCCTTGTTCCGGTTGCTGATCTTCTCAGCAACTGTGGACTGCTGTTCCGGTTCGCCGGTCTTTTGGCTGGTGACGGCGGATTTGTTGGCTCCTCTGTTTCCCCATGAGTGGATGCCGATACTCTTTCAAAGCTTACGATTCGCGCTGGAGGAGGGTCCGGGCGATGGTTCTTGCGGCAGATCCAAGGTTGGAAGTCCCTCGTGGTGAACGGAGGTAGTAGCCCTGACGGTGCGGTGGTGACGGTTTTGTCGGTGGTTCGCTACCGGCGGCGACGGTCGGCGCCGTTCAAGAGATGGTCCTTGATGTTGAAGGAGTTGCGTTTGTAATTTTCCTTTTCTTCAGGGATCTATCTGTAAAGTGGGATGTACTGTGCTTTCCTTTTAATATATTCCCATCCCTTTCGCAAAAAAAAAAAGAGTGTCGCTCTCGGCTCCCGATGTGCTCTAATCCCACACCGAGGACACCAGAAACAATAAAAAACACACACACAGTGCAGCGGCCTGTTACCCACAGTTGGGGTAGGTTTTGGCCGATCAACATTATATTCCTTTCAACTAGTTCTTTATTAGTTTAGATAGAAACGCGTCTGTCACATTCCCTTCCTAGCGGCCTGTTACCCCACAGGTGGGGTAGGTTTTGCCAATCAACATTATATTCCTTTCAACTAGTTCTTTATTAGTTTAGATAGATAGAAACACGTCTATCACATCCCCTTTCAACTAGTTCTTTCTTGAAATTGGAATCATCAGAGGCCTCAGTGAAAAAACCAGACTTAGCAATTGCAAATGGCGACATTGCATCCATTTGATCCTCTAGTATGTAGGCAAAACCCGCGCGAATTTTTTTTTTGAAATAATATCCTTTTTTATTCAGATCTACAAAATTAACACAAGAAATGCAAAATTTTCAAAAATGATACTCTGGCACATTGAGCGCACGAAAATTGAATTTTCGAACCTTGGTTATACGAAAATACAAATTTCGTGCATTGAGCGTGCAACTGCTGTTTCGAACAATCAACGCACGAAAACTCGATCCATTGAGCCTGCGTCAGCCGGCCGCTGCTCGCTGCCAAACCATGCAAGCTGCCTCTGCCACCGCGCGGTCCTATCTAGATGCGCTCCTGTCGGCGCCATGGGAGGTGGCTCGAGCTCGGCGGCTGGCCTGGGCGTCGGCCACGGGCGGGCGCGGCGGCTGCGGGGTCACGGCGCGGCACCGGCTGCTGGCCTCGGAGCGCGGCCAGGATGCCGTTCCTGCTGCGATGGCGCGTGGTGGTGGCCTGGGGCGTGGTACGGGCCGCGGTGGCCTGGGGCGTGGTACGGGCCGCGAAGCCGCCGCTAGTGACGTCCAAGTGCCGGGAACAGGGCGCCGGCGTGGAAAGCGACCGGCTCAAAGCTCGCAGGACACTGTCCTACCCGAGGCCGTGGGAAGAGAGTAGCTCAGACTCAGAGGTCGCAAGCTGCTTACATGCCACAACGTCCGGCTGCGAGGGCGTCTGTGGAAGGTACTGCTGCTGCTGATGTTGAGTCCGAGGGTTTCGGCGGCGAAGAAGATGTTGAGGCAGAGGGACCTCTGAATGGATACCTGGCGGAGGCGATGATGGTTCAGCTGCAGCTGGAGAAGAATATGTAACACCTGCAGTTGAGTTTCCTTTATAATTTTATATCGCTAAGTCTGAGAAAATGCTTGATATTGGTGCTTAGTCTAACTCATTTCCTCATTTCTTCTTCTGCATACCTCCTCTACCTGTAGTTTTGTATTCTGTCGTCCTGTAGTGATGCATTTTGTTGGTGGTTCTCGTGGAGGGTGGATGCATGGTTCAGGAAATGGCCAAATTCCTTTGCAAGGTCGTAGAGTTTCTTATCCATTGGGTTGGCATGTGATTGGGGTTCCTATCAGTTGGTTTACAGGGATAGCTCATGGTGCAGGTGCTGTTGGACCTAATGTTCATCAGTTATTGTACATGATGTTATTGTTTTTCATTTTGCTCAGCTGTTATCTTGCATACTATGAACACGGACATCAGAATGTCAGAAGCTGATTTTTGTCATGCTGAACTTTGCTTGTTTCATGTGCATTGAATATATGTATTCCCTTTTGATATTAAAGCATCTACCATAACCCATTGCATTTAAACAGCACTAACAATTACAATCACTCACTACAAATTTTTAAACATAGATAGGTATAGTAAACATAGTATATTCATATCTCAAATTTTGTAACTTTAGAAAAAATATAGTTTATGTTCTTGTGTTGGTTATCTGCTGATTTCTCTTTTTTCTTTTATTTCTTGACCTTAATAGACCATGACACACTCTGAATTTTGTTGGTAGACTCTTTCTTTCATTATTACATGACATTGTTAGACCATGTCATAACTCTGAATTGTTCTTGTTTAGTGATAAACTCCTCATTGACTCTGCATAATAAAAGAAGATTCAGCTCCATCATTTTTTGTAGCTCTAAATGTTTTAAATTAAATTTTACCATTTGTCCATATCATCTAGATGATATTGTATTTCTCCGTATCATTGAGTAGTGTCTGTGCGTGTTTGTGTTTTGAAATGATATACTATTGAGTTGTGTTAGTGAGTCGTTGTCTGGTGCAAAAGTGCTTTTGATATGAAGGACCCTTTATCACTAATCGATCTGGGGTGGAGGGAGAAAGCTTCCTCCTATTGGCATCAAATTGGTGTGCCTGATTTCTCCAGTTTCGAATTGGCTGTGCAGAGCTTGAAGAACAACATCTAGTCTGCACTACATGTAAAAATGTGAGTTGGTGGCTTGCGTTGGGCGGTTGTCGTCCAACCCTCGCCTAACAGGTAGGGCCTGCGACACCGAGGAAGTCGATCCTGCTCGCATCGCTCCAGTCACGACCGCCATAGTGCAGCTGCAACATGACACACCATCCGACAGGGTGAAACCGCCGAATCCGGACCACACGCAGGCCGCCTCACAGTCACGACCGCGAAAAACACAACGCGCGGGGGCCTCGCCACATCCACCGTTGGACTCCACTCTCGTCGCCTCGTAGAAACACCACATGCGGGGGCCTCGCCACTTCCGCCATAGTACTCCGTGTCATGGATCCGTTTACTATGTCGCCATCAGGATGATGAATAATGAAGCCCTGTTTCCAAGATCCCCGTCGAGCAGCCGAACCAAGCCCGCCAGACAACAACATCTCGTTGCACCACTCGCGCAGAAAGCCACCATCGCCATGCTAGCAAACCAAATGTCGCTTGCGCCATCTTACGACGATGTACCACACCGGAGTCGTCGAGCAAAGCTGACCAACCCGCCACAGTCCGCTGCAAGCCTAGTCGCCCCACGATGTCGTTGCCGCAAGCGCCGTCTTCCGACGTTGTTCCGCACCGAACTGACAGCCGCCAAGCGGTGTCAGCCGCCACAGTCCGCTGCAAGCAGCCAACCCGACAGTCATGCGGCAACCCATGTCGCCACCACAACGATGAACGCCTCCAAGTGAGCTCGGCAACCCCCTTGAAGCTCGCCTCCTATACCATGCCGCCGCCACTGATTGCGGTGGGTAGCAGCGCCGCCTTGTCGACCTTCACTTCAAAAACACCACCAGGCACCAGCACTGCTCATCACAATGTCATCACCTCAACAACACAAGCAGCATCGCTCTGAGAACACAAGCCGTCGCACAGCCTCCCAACACTCACGGCAGTGTTGCTGCCGTCGCACTGCCTCCAGGAACAGCCAAGCTGCTGCCTCCTTGCCCGCCGTCGCGCTGACTCTGGGCACACCACTGCGCAGTCCTCACCGCCGCACTTGCCGCGCGCGAGACCGCCTCTTCACGCCGCGCCTGCCGCGCGCACGCACAGCCGCACTCCTCGCGCCGCGGCCGTCGCTCGACCGCAGCCGCCCTCCTCACGACCGCCTCAACGCGCCGCGGCCACCGCGCGCTCGCCACGGCCGCACTCCTCACGCCGCGTGCGCTGGTTGACCGCGACCACCCCGCACCCCCACCGGCCGGATCCCCCGCAGGATCACCGGATCCGGCCGTCGGGCCGCCGGATCTAGGTGCTGGAGCATCAGATGTCGCCGACTCCTACTCACCTGGCCAACATCGATGCGTGCACGAATCCGGCCGCGAAGCTCTCCAAAACGCTACTAGGGCCTCGCCGCCGCCGTCCCTGCTAACCACGCGGCTTCCGGTGGCTCGCTCTGGCAGCGGCGCGGCTGGGGAGTGGTGGGATGGGGTGGCGGCGGCCTAGGTTTTTCGTCGCCGCCCGAGTCGCCCATGGGGGTGCGACGCGGGGCCTTCCTCCGTTCCTTTCCTCGATCTGCAACAAATCTGGCTGGCTCCTCTAATTGGGCCATGTGGACAAAGACGGTCATGGTGCCTTGGGCTGCCGGATCGACAGCGGCCGGGGGAAGGTGACAGCGCGGCTACGGAGTCTTGCCTCCCGCAGTTTTTCCCCTTTCGCCACCTCCTGCATGCTTTGCCGGTCTCCCCTTCCCCAATCTTTGGTTCTCTTCCCCCCCGATCCTGTGAGGACCGGAGGGATGCGGAGCTTTTTCCTCAAGTCATTTTGTCCCCATTTGAAACTCTGGCCGCAAAGCTGCAAAATTCACGATATGATCTAGAATTGGACCAAATCGATCACACTATTCTCTTCTATTCTGCCGTGCGAAACGATTTTGGCGATCATCGAGACCCAAGGTTTTCAATCCCACGGAAAACGGACCGGTTTTCGCGAAAATCGGAAAAACCGGTCCGGTTCGGTTTACTTGGACTCCGGTTATCCAATTCAAATTTGAAATTTTTTATATAATTTGAAAAATTTTGAAAAAAAAATACGCAAAAAAATAGATCGAATTTTCAGTCGAATGGTGGAAGAACAACACATGAAATCGATCGTTTGATGGGTGAAAAAAAATCAATCAAGATCGCAGGCTGATAAATGGTAAAAAAAGAAAAATCACCTTATCTCTTCCCTCCCCAGCCAAATTGACCCTTCTCTGGTCCCCCATCCCTCTCTGGTCCCTCCCTCGACGCGCTCCACCTGCAGCCCTCGCCATTCGGCGAGATCCGGCCATCGCCGCCGTCCTTGCGCCGTCGAATCCGCCGGTTCCCCGATTTTCGCCTTCCTCCACCGGCTTACCGGAGCAAGTCGCCGAGAAACCGTCTGCTTCGGGCGGGCTGCTCGCGCGCAAGTGAGGGCCAGGAGGCGGCGGCGGGATGCCGGTCCCGGGTAGCCGGGCTGCGGGAGCGGTAAACCGCGGCGGTTTGCCGGCTTGCCGGCCGTCTGCGGCCACCAACCGCCGTCTCCGCAGGGGGTTCAAGGTAAGGGCTATTTCTTTTCTTTTTTCAATGTTTTCGTTTGGTAGCTACTGATAACTAAAATGAAGTGATGATGTGAACGTAAATTGATCTTTATATGGAATTGTGGAAGTGCACATTGCATTGCAAATGTGGAGTACATTATTGGAATTATAAATTGTAGATGTCATTTAGAAATAGAGAAGAAATATCAATGCCGTTTAGTAAATGTGATAGAGTAAAATATAGCCATATAGTGATTGACTTTGCAATGTCATTTTCTTGCCGGCAACATGGGAGACCCAAATCCGAGTGATAGTGTTTGGGAGCATGGTGAGAGGTATGAAAGCGGGTTTCGATGCAAGTATTGCCACGAAGCGAAGAAGGGGGGTGGTGCGACAAGGTTTAAGGAACACTTGGCAGGCCGTGGGAGTGATGTGAAGCATTGCAATTTTGTTCCTAAAGATGTTTGTCAGTATTATAGACGAGACTGGACAGGACGAAGGAGAAGTCTAAGAAGAGAATGAAGGAGAAACTGAGATGGAGGAGGTTGCAAGGGAGGGAAATGTGAGTGAGGATGAGGATGACGAGCAGATGCGTGCTGCCTTGCATGCCTCACGAGAGGAGCATGAACATGAGACACGGAGACGTTCCCAGGTGGGCAATATGAAGTGGGTGGTGGTTCATCTCAGGGAGGGGGCACCAGCAAAAGTGGTGGATTCATTAGCTTTCTTAAAAGGACAACCTCAAGGAAGGGTGGTGGTTCATCTGAGCCGACATATCAACCAAGGATTGACACAGTGCTACCGTCACAGAAGAAGTCAAGTGCCAGGAGGGCAATTGGTAAGGCTTGGGCGAAATGGGTGCACATAGAAGCCATCCCTGCAAGCAAAGTCGATAGTCCTTACTTCGGTGCCGCTATCCAGGAGACACAGAGATGGGTAAGCAGTTTCCTATTGTTCTCCATTCATTCGTTATCAACTTTTGAGGTTTTAACATTATGATTTTTGCAAGTGAGGAGTACAACGAAGCGTTTCAGAATTGGAATTGCACGTGGCGTTGACATGTATGTTTCTATGGAGTGTACTATGTTAAAGACTATGTGTATCATTATGTCTTATGGAACTCTATAACTATGTATCGGACTCTTTTTTCATGAGATGGACTTCATATGACTTCTATTGTGTTGTGTTGATGTATTGTCTTCTATGTTTTGTGAATCTTATATGTTGAATCTGTGCCTCAGACTATTGAAATATTTAACAAAGGTCATGCCAAATTTTCATCTTTTTTGCCTATTTTTCCAGCTTTGTACAGTCGGTTACCGAATCTACTGCCGGTTTACCGGAAAATTTGTCCGGTTTACCGGTAAACCGAACCGGTTTACCATTCATTTCGGAATTTTTGGTTCAAAATTTGGTTTTCGAATTTGTAGCGGTTTTCGACCGGTTTTCACGGTTTTTCGGAAAACCGGTCATTTCGGTGGGCGCCGGTTTCGACGAGTGGTTCGAAATTGTAAACCTTGCCGAGACCCCTCCTATGCAACATGGACGCAGTTTGATTTTCTTTGGGACTGTCTGGGTGTCACCCGGGTATTCCTCCCCATCCCAGCCCCCAATTTTTTTCAACCATACGATCTGAATCGGACGACCCTCTTTCTTTTTCTACCTCCAGCCTTTCTTCACCATCCCAAGCTCCCACAACCTCGCCGCCTCCCGGAGCTTCGGCGAGGCCCTAGCCCGCCGATGCAACCACCCTCCAGCCACCCTCCGTCGCCGCCTCCCACCCCCATCGTCATCATCGTCGCCCCCCCTACCCTGGCCTAACCGCCATCTCCCGCCACCCGCTCCGACAGCTCCCCGCCGCCTCCGCCTCCGCCGTCTCTCCCGCCACCACCGCCTGGCCGGCCTGCCTCCCCCGTCCCCCCTCTTCTATGTCCGGCGGACACCGGAGGCCCCCAACCCCAACCCCGAACCCTAACCCCCTAACCCTAACCTCACCGGAGATGAGCTTGGCCTGCCGAAGTTGGAGAAGGGAGGTGGCGAGGCTTCAGAAAAAAAATCGGGTGCTGGCTGGCCTTGATTTACCCGAGCAGCTTTTAGCAATCCCCTTTTGTTTACGAGGTGGTCCGTTCCTGATGTGCCGCTGCCTGTTGGGAACGAAGCAGCAAAAACACATTTCACAGGGTTACGTGTTCCAGAATCGAAAACGATTTTGTTGTCACGTTTCTTCATTAGGCAATCATCAGGTTTCTTGATTTTGCTAGACATTTTGTATTTTTTAATCTCTAATAGTCAATGGTCGGGAGAGATAAAGCTCTATGACGTGAACTATGGCAACAAATAATATGCAGTGACCCTATAAAAATAAATAACACAATATGCAGTGACTAAAAAAAAAGTAACATTATTTGACAGCTCAAAATAGGATTATGGTTTCAGGCCAATGTCTTTGGTTTTTTTTTTTTTATAGCTACAAAATTTTGCTACGACTATATGAATTATGCTTAATCAAAGACTAAACTTTCAAAGTTGGGAGCTTTTGACGAATCGATGCAACGGCTAAATTATGAGTTACTATAACTAGACTATGATTCCTTTGTGCAATGTTAATTGTGAGTCTTAATGGTATTTGATGCATTGAGGCCAGGCATGATTCCTGTTTATTTGTTTGTAGATCTTTTCCGTAGCAACGCACGGGCATGCGGCTAGTAGTGCTAGGATTTGAAGTGATGTGCTCCAGTTCTGCATGGGGACGCCTCTCGTGCTCCGTGATCAAAGCATGGGGACACCCTCTCGTGCTCCACTGCATTCATGCGTATGTTAGACTGACCGTAACAGGGGACGGTAACCGACTCCAACGGACATGACCCAATTTAGAGACCTAAAGGCTAAATAGGTGTGCAAGTACTTCAAGATACATCACCCAAAAACATCAATCTCCAACCCAAGTCATTACTGGGTCGTGTGGCGCCGCGCCGCCCCGCTCCGCCGTCGCCACCGCGCAGCGCCGCGTCGTCGCCGTCGCCGCGCCCGCCCGCCCCGCTCGCACTCCCGCCCGCCGCCGTCGCGGTGCCCTGCCTCCGCAAGCTGCCGTCGCCGCGTGCCGCCTCCTCTCCCTCTGCCTCCCTCCTCATGACCGGGCCGCCGATCCAGAGCCCCAACGCTGGCCTCCTCTTCGGCCTCCACGGCACGGTCCTCGGCGCCGCCGCCTTCTTGAGCGACGACGGCGCGGGAGGGCGCGCGGGCGCGCCTGGAGCGATAGCGGGCGAGGAGCCGCGCCCAGGCGGCGACGGTGGGCGCGGGTGGTAGGCGGAGCGAGGCGGCGGTTGCGGGCGTGGGGAAGTAGGCAGGCAGGGAGGCGTCGGCAGAGAGGAGGCGGAGGTGCCCAGACATGGCTGGCGCTGCTGCCTTGATCTGCGCGTCATCCTCGCCGCGAACCGCCACAGAGCAGGCGCCCCGCGCTGCGCCGCCGCCCACAAGGCTGAGGAGGGCCGCTGCGTGCCGGGGAAAAACGGTCGCGCGCGGGGAGGAAGGGAGGGAGGGGGGGATGGCGGTGGCGGAGCGGGACGCACGCTGGGTCGCGCGAGAAGATGATGTATTTTTGGATCACCAAATACATTGTTCCTAAAATGGGTGTCCCTTTAGGTTCTATTTAGAATATGGGTCACCGTATAGGTGACCCGTTGTCCAAGCTGCGTGTGACCGGCTAACGGTGCGAGGCGCACGGCCGGCACGGGCCCGGTGCGGACTTCCACCGCGCCACGGCAAGGAAAACTCGAGGGGCGAACAGAACACGTCGGAACCGGCAACCACACGCTAGAACCCTCTACGGTCCTTCGATCCCACTCTCGCCCCCTCCCTCCCGCTGTCTCCTCTCCTCTCCTCTCTCTTCGCGCCTCGCATCGGGCTCCCGCCGGCTGCCGGATCGATGGGGGCGGGGACGAATGGCGTCAGCAACGGCGCGGCCGCGGGGGAGCGGCCGGAGGACGGCACCACGGTGTTCCGGGGCACGGCATACTCGCCGCTGCGCACCACGGTGGCGCTCGCGCTCTGGCTCGGGGCCATCCACTTCAACGCCTTCCTCGTCCTCGCCTCGCTCTTCCTCTTCCCGCGCCGCGTCGCCGTGCTGTACTACACCGCCCTCTCCTCCTCCTCCGCTTAGTTCGTCCTGCTCCCGCGGTTCTCCTGACCGCGTCTGGGCGTCAATGGTTGCTACCTCCTCCTCACCCCCGTGCTTCTTGATGCCAGGGTCCTGGCCACGCAGCTCTTCTTCATGTTCGTGCCGGTCAATGACAAGTCCAGATTGGGCCGCAAGATCGCCAGGTTCTCCTCCTCGTCCTTTCACCTGTTTCACCCATTTCACGTATTTCCTCCGCCGCGGAACTGATTGCGGAATCTGGCATTCCGATGACGGGCATCTGCAGGTTCATCAGCAGGTACGTGATTGGGTATTTCCCCGTCACTCTGCACGTGGAGGACTACGACGCCTTTGATCCTAACAGAGCTTACGGTGAGCTCATGCCAACCGCTCTTCTTTCCGTTTCGGGATGTCTGAATCATCGTATCTAGTAGCTTTTTCAGTCAACTTGTAAAGCCGGGTAGGTAGATACTTTGACGGATTGGTGATTTGGTTACTGCCTCGTCTTTGCAGTATTTGGTTACGAGCCTCACTCTGTTCTGCCCATCGCTGTTGGAATCCTCGGGGACCTTGTCGGATTCTTGCCGCTACCAAAGATGAAGATTCTTGCAAGCAGCGCTGTGAGATTCTGGTGTTAGGTTGCGAGAAGTACATTGTCATTGTCTTCTGAATTCATTCCGTTACCAGTATAAATGTATAATGCTTGTAGTACCTCCTCTGTTCTGAACTGGTAGTTTGGTTGATTAGGTGTTCTACACCCCGTTCCTGAGGCAAATATGGACTTGGTTGGGGGTGGCACCTGCATCAAGGAAGAGCTTCTACTCCTGCCTTGGAGCTGGCTATAGTGCCAGGTGGTGTTCAGGAAATACTTCATATGGATCATGATTCAGAGGTTTGCTGTGGATTCCTCTTTTATCTTGATGAGTATTGCATTCAGACTGCTTGATATGAACTGAATAACCAACTATTCTTGCTATTGTCAGGTTGCTTTTCTTAAATCAAGAAAAGGTTTTGTGAAGATAGCTATCGAGATGGGTTGCCCTTTAGTCCCTCTTTTCGCTTTTGGACAGGTACCTGCATTCTGTTTAGCTTATACAGTTACCTTACAGTTAAGTGCAGGTGCCTAAGCAACAAACTACTGAAAGACGAACTGTCTCAAACATATAAGATATCTACCTAACCTTAATCCTAGAGTTTTCATTTGATACTCTATTCCTACCCTTCAAGTTCAGAAATTGGATTTGTTCTTGATTATGCTTCCCGTTATTGTATCAGAGCTATGTGTACAAATGGTGGAGGCCAGGTGGAAAGTTTAATTGTCAAGATCGCTAGGGCAATTAAATTTTCTCCAATCATCTTCTGGGGAAAGTTGTGGTAACTCTCTGCTTTAAATACATTTTATTTGTTTCCTCCTGCTGAATGATCTCTGTAAATGCTGGAACCATTTTGTTTAATTGTTTTACTAGTATTCAAGAATTTGGAATCTACTTGCACATTCTAATGCAGGACTCCCATCCCTTTGGCAACACCAATGCACGTGGTTGTGGGAAGGCCAATTGAGGTTGTAAAGAACCCTCAGCCTGCTGCTGATGAGGTAAAAAACGTTTGAGCACTCGACCAAGGAAAAATGTTCAGTAAATGAAATCTGGATTTAGACATAGAGAACATAATGGGGGTGTAAATAAGGTATTCTGAAATGCAATTTGTTCTGATGTTAACAGATAAATGAAGCCCACAGACAATTCGTCGCTGCAATGCAAGATCTATTCGAGAAATACAAGGCTAGAACTGGATATCCTGATCTTCAGTTAAGAGTTCTATGATTGCATGCTGTTCCAACCAATATCTCCCACACTGTGGGTTATAAGGAATAAAATGGATATGCTGACCTGTCAATTCAGTTGCTCCTAGAATTTGAGCTATGATGTGCCCAATTGAAGGGGCATCATCAGGATCGAGTAGTGTCAAATGTGTACCATGACAGCAGCGTAGCTTAGGATGCTTCAGATGATATGCTTTTATTTTGCCACTATAGAATGCTTTGGAAGCTTGGTAGCGAGATGTGCATTTGCTTACTGACAGAAAAACTCATGACAGTGTTAGGACCATCAAACATTGGAGCATGTATGGGTACCTTTCTATCGTTTTATTAGTGCTGCCCCTTTGACATGAGCGCAGTGGAATTAGAAGAAAAAATTATCGTGCATCTTTCCTCTCTCGAGGCTACATAGTACCCTGTATTGACACGATCATCTCTACTACTTAATAAGTTTATAAAACATGACATGTCTGCCAGGTTTGGGTCTGCCCTCTTTGAACCGTAGGATTTTGGTCTACGTAGAATATACTTTAGTGGTCCCCGCACGATTTAGTTTTCTGCCAAGCCCGCGAGTCCGCCCGCTTCAGCACATATTTTCGTTCCTCTGCCGTAGAATACGACTCCGACTCCGCCTGGTTCCCATACGAGAAAATATCTCTCATTCTTCCCTTAAACAAAACTGAGTTCAGGATCCAACCCTGTAGGATGAGGACGCGCTGTTCTAGGTGGTGGTCGCCGGGGAAACGATCGTGTTCGACTCGCTGGTGCCCTACGAGTCTCGCAGCTCCGACAGTAGCGTCGTCATTCTGGTTGCGGCCATACAGCTGCGCGGTCCGTTACGGAAGTACGAGGCGGTGGCCACAGCGTCAGGAGGATCAAGGTCTGGTAAATTACTCTTTAACGTCGGAGCCGTGCAGATGATGTGCCCGCCATTAAGAGTGGTGGGAGCGCGAGCTGGGGCGCAAAGAAGAAGCCGAGGCATGTGAAAAGAAGGAACACTCCATTGTCAGAGGAGAGGATGAGCAATAGAGGTGAAGACAAAGGGGAGAAGGTGATATAGAAGGTATCCAACATAGGAAGGACACCATGCCAGAGATGAAGGGTCCTATCAAAGTAAGGTGATCGCGAGCTGGTGGACACGCTGGTTCAGAGGATCAAGACGGTGCTGGGACGCAGGGATGCTACAATGCTGTTGAATTCTGTAATAAGATAGTGGTGATTATCTTTCGTGTAAAACCTATGTGTGTGCGCTCTTTTTAGCTTTGTCTTGTGGACTGCTGGAGTTGCTCTTTGGTACGTTCTTTTTTCGGTATTTTTGAACTTTGCTGGGAGATCCCAGTTCAGATTCTGAAAATTCTCCGAGCCAAGCTTTGATTCTCCTCATTTCGGTGCTGTCAGCATTGTCGGCTTTAAATTAGCCTCAATTGCTGCTTCCGCTGAGGCGGGTGATACCATCCGTGTTGTGCGCATGAACAAACGTTGAAGCTTTTTTTTTTTTTTTTGCTCCTTTACTTCCCCGATTCGGAATAATCGAAACCCCACTCGACAAAACGTAAATGTAAAAAGAGAATAGTATTATACTATGTATCAAGAGAAAAGCTGTATACATCCGAGACCAAATCACAGCATGGCAGAGGAGGCTCGAAGGAATGAATAAACACCGCTTGGCAGCAGACGCAAAGCAGCGAACAGTTTATTAGTTAATTCATTCAACGGCGAACTGCACAAACTTATCCTCTAGTCACAAGTCACACTCCTCAACATACGTGCACAGCAACAATGAGGGCACAATTAATAGTACACATATACTCAACGAGGTCTCATACTCGCGAATCTCATGACAATAAGGATACGAATTCTAGTACGTAGTACCACTCGACAAAATGTAAACGTAGACTGTCAGGTGCGGTAGCCAATGTAATTAAAGTACGTTAATTTGATGGATCAGTTGTAGAACGGGGTGGTGTCCTTGAGCTCGCCGCAGTCGGCGATGACGACGGGCTTGACCGTCCTGCCGCTCATGGAGCCCGCCTTGTCGACGGCGTGCACGGCTTCCATGCCACCGACGACGCGGCCGAAGGCGACGTGGCGGCCGTCCAGCCACGGCGCCTCGTCGAAGGTGATGAAGAACTGGGACCCGTTGGTGTTGGGCCCGGCGTTGGCCATGGACACGACGCCGCGCCCGTCGTGGCGGACGGCGCCGACCGCCTCGTCGGGGAAGTAGCGGCCGCCGCCGAGCGCCGACTCGCCGCCGGTGCCGTTTCTCGCCGTGATGTCGCCGCCCTGGCACATGAACCCGGGCACCACCCGGTGGAACGGCACGCCCTTGTAGTGCAGGGGCTTGCCCGACCAGGCGCCCCTGCCGCGCTCGCCGGTGCACAGCAGACGGAAGTTCTCCGCCGTCTTGGGGAGCTTGTCGGCGTAGAGCTCGATCACCACGCGGCCCACGGGCACGCCGCCGATGGTCAGGTCCAGGAACACCTTGGGGTTCCTGCTGCGGTTGGACTTGGGCGGCGCCATATGAGAATTAATGGCCTGGGAGAGCAATATATCACAAGGGCTTGTGGAATGGAAGCACTTCACAACTAGCAAGCTAATGAGATGGACCTTGTGCAAGCTAGACTTGACTTGGGGCTTGTAAGGAGGTGGTGATGATGGCTATATATAGAGGTGCAAAGAGGACGATTCTGGAGAACAGAACATCTGCCTGCCCACAGACAGAAGAGATGCGCGTTACAAACAACTGTACGCCACTGACGCGTGACCTGAGGCTTTCCTAACTTCACTTGACCACTATGCTCCGTTCGTTCTTATTCTGTGCTACCGACCTCGCACCAAAACCATTTGAGCTACTAACATTTGTTCACATTTACTGCCCCACTTCCACTGTGTCTTATCGCTTGAGCTAAATATTATTAATAAGCTTGTATAATTGTGCGCGTTCATGATTACACAGTGCAAGATATGCAAGGGTGACTTGCATTTCTTTTTTGCTCAAATTCTGCGTACATAACAAGCGAGATGGGTACAACTTTAGTGGTTAGGTATCTATAGGGGAGGCTATAGATTATAGTTTAATTAAGCTGATAACAACTAATACATAAAACTGCCACACATGCGAATTTTCTATCGCCCACAAGCTGAGAAAGCCGTGAAACGTGCCCTAGAACCTATCGTCAATTCGCACAGCAGGCCGAGTACAGGCGTGATGTTACGGCGGGCGCGGTTGGCGAACAAGGCCAAGGTCAGAAACATAAGTTGTAGAGAATTTGTCTTTTCAGCAGTCTCTATGACAAGAATCGTATCAGAGAAAAAGAAAACGTTTAGTCAAAACCTGTTGGAAATTGATTTCAAAGAATCAAGGGTTAATATGGTCTGTTTCCATTATTAAAATATTTCAACCAAACATAAATGTTATTTTTAGGTATGCATGTAAAACTTTAACAATCAATATCATTTTCGATAGAGATAGTCCCTTATGATGGAACTATCTCACCTGGATTCGAGTCCTCAATTCAGCACAAAACACAAGTGTTGCATTTACGACTATTTTATTTTTTTAGTGATAGGTGACATACTTGTCAATAGTAATGCAATCTGTACGTGTTCATACATAGAGGTGAGTCATGATGATGTGTGTATGTAAGTGCTATTCCCTTTAACCTCGCGGATTATATTTTTTTTAACAAAAGGTGCATTCATTTTATGAGTTACCAAAAAAAAAATCATCGTGAATATCTAAGTTTGCTTGCCTAACAAAGTAGGCGGCACAGGTCGATTCCGTTAACGTAATAACATGATTCTTGTCCAGTTGTAACGCACATATATATTCCTCGTCACGTGTAAGACACCAAAAAGGGAGCAAAAGTTTGGACTTTTCAACCTAAGTCATTTACTTGCAGTCAACGAATTTTATCCTGTTTTGAAAATACACCTTATGTATAAATATAAAAAAGAAAATCTAGGTTACCGGCAGACAGAACACACGCCGTCCATTTTATGTATGCCTCGCTATCAATCAAATTGGGGGAAAATAACATGCCGGAACTTCTGGTCCGAGAAGTTGTAACTCCAATTTCAGCCTCATGTAGTTATTATTCTCAAGTTACATCAGCCGGGCATATACCAAATTTCCTTTGTCACTTTACTAAATGGCCTCTCTCACATGACAACAGTCATCTTCCATCTCCTAAACATTCTTTATTTACCTGTGTCACGGCCGAGACTGTAACGCGAAAGACAAGCTACATATATATAGGCCTAGCCTACCATCTTATTTATCGGAATAAATGGCTGGATGAAAACTTAAATTTGGACATTTCTAGATGCCAAAATATTTGAAGTGACTGAGGCAAATTGGGACCCAAAACTAAATCGAATTATATGCAGCAGTCAATCTTAAGTAGGGAACATGTATCACCTGGGCCTAAAATAGGACACGACTGTAACCAGTTGTCCTAGAAAAAGGTGCTCTGACCGACTCTGTTGCGGATCTGAAAAGAGACACGAAACATCCCCATATCATTGCCCGCCTGTTTGCGATGTGATGATTAGATAGTCTAGGAGCTAGCAGCAATTAAACGTTGCAGCACAAGATACACGGATTAGCGAATCGAATAATCTCAGGTCGGCCGTGTGGGCAAATTACGGAGAGATGCTTAGGCCACTTCGGGGTCTGAAATCGCTCAAAGAAGATGCGAAAACGAAGCTTCCTAGGGTGTCATGCTCAATCTGATGTACTTAGGCTATCTCCAACAGTTGGGGAGACCCATACCCAAACTGCATCTCCATTTTCTTCTTCCTCCTCTCCCAAAAATTCTTCATCTCCAACAACAACACGCAAATCGAGACCCACTTCCTTCTTCCTCCTCTCGCAGTCCACGCTCCTTCCGCTTCCGCATCGCCGCCGCGATGCTCCGCTCGCCGGGCCACTCCCCGCGCTAGCTCTCGCCGTCGCCGTCCCCCGCCCCCGCCACTCCTCGCCCCGCCTCCCCGACCCCTTCGTCCGCGTCCGCCCTCTCCACCGCCGCGCCCCGAGGTGCTCGACGAGGACACCTACGTCGCGGCCATCGAGCGAATCATCGAGCTCCAGGCCGTGCGCTCCAGGCCGTGCGCTCCCGCGACCCGCGCCGTCGACTGGCTCCAGGCCGTGCGCTCCCGCGACCCCGCTCGTCCTCCGCGACGCCCAGCTCAAGATCCTCGAGCGCCGCCGCCGCGTCCGGCGCCAGGGGACCGTCGCGACGCCGACGCCGGCCACCTCCACCGCGCTTCGCTCCCCATCCTTCCTCGCCACCCCCTCGGTTGCCGGCGACGGCGCCCCAGAGGATGAGGAGGACGAGGACATTGCGGCCGCGCTCTCCCTCGACGGCGGCGGAAAGCGGAAGGCCACCACGGCCGGCTTCGGCGGGAAGAGCTTGTGCGGCGGAGGAGGGGGCGGGCTTGGCGAGGCCGAGGGGGGGCCGCGGAGGAGGAGGGTGGCGGCGGAGGCGCGCAGGGACATGGCGACGGAGGAGGCCATGCCGGTGGGTGGTGCCGCGCCGCGAGGAGGGGGAAGGGAAGGGAAGGGAATGGAAGGGGTGGTGCTGCGCCGCGCGAGGAGCCGGAGCAGCCGCGCGAGGTCGTCGGAGGAGGAGCTGGAGGAAGGAGGGGGGAGGGGCAGGCGGCGCTGGAGGAGGAGAGGGCAGGCGGCGCTGGAGATGGAGAGAGAGAAAGAAAATCGCGTGACGGTTCGGTTGGGTCGCGGGGGCGACGAGACTCAATTCTGGGTGGCGAAGGGGGCGAGGAGAAAAATAGATGCCGCCTTTGGGTCATCTGTTGGAGAATGTTTTCTATGGTTTGAGGACCCATTTTCCACTTTAAGTGGAAAATGGGTCCTCTGTTGGAGACAGTCTTACATCGCAAATCAGTTTTCGAACCGGAATCCACTTTGGTGGCAGTAACACGTGGAGGACCCCCGAATACACAACTTGGCCATAGTATTTTTTTTTCCTTTCCTCGAATACGCAAGAAAGCAGCACATCTTTGTATTAAGGCCGGTCTCAATAGGTTTCATTAGCACTAAATGAGATGCCACATCGACAAAAAAATTGGCATAGCACAATTACGTTTCACAGAGATGAAATGTATTTATTTGACACTTTTTCACATGCATAAAACTCCATGGGAACCCATTGAGAGCATAAAGTTTCATGCCTACATGTTTTGACCAATCTCAATGCAATAACAAAAATACGCATTAAGACCATTCATCGATTAATGTGTGATAAAACTGAAAAAAAATAACGGTCCCTACTAAATCATCACCACCTCATACTCTTTCTTCATTAGATTGCCCTGATGCACAATCTGCGGCCCTTTTCTTCCGGAATGTGGAGGGGGCTTACAGCCCCGATACACAATCTGCGGCCCTTTTCTTCCTGCATTTACTTCCACTAAAAAAATCCAATCTTTACGAAAACTACTTCCATCCCAATTTGCACATAGCTTGCAAAATGCCAATAATAATTAACATCTCCAGATTAGTCAACTGCAAATTGCTATTCTTGGGTGGGATTTTAAAACAGCACTCAAATACATTTCCTGCTATCCATTTCCACAACAACAATGTTAATGTCAACAGCTAACAATAAAAAGAAACTAAAAAAACATGTACAAGGCTGAACTGGTGTTTGCTGGTTGCCAATATTGTCCGACCAGAAGCTTCACAGGTCGTTACATCCGCCCAATATTGTTAAATAAGGGGATATTGGGAAGTTAGCCAACACACTTCATTAACAGCGACACAATTTACAAGAACTACATGAGCATGTTACTATGCAAAATCCCGGGGTATAGGAGAGTAGTAATTTGTGTAAGTGACCTGGCCAATGTTTTAAAACTGGAATGCTTCTCTATAGCTGCAAAATATTGAAAAGGATGTCAATAAATATGACATCTTCAACCATTTCAAGTTCATTATTTCATGACTCAAGTACTGTTAGAGCTGATCGTTAAATGAATAGTACCTTGAAGCATAGACTTAATTCCTTTGCAGAAATCTTCAAACGACCCAGCACTGTGGCCTAATGCCACATGATTGGGATACACATAGTTCCATGTAAAGTGATGTTTCAAGTATCACCAACAGAAGGTGGCAAACCCTCTGCATCTCAGGATTTAGAGTGCCTGACCCATTTCCATTTCCCTCGAATACTTCTGTAATATAGAAACCACTTGATCCTGAAAGGGAGTTGTAGCAAATGAAAATGTAACGCAAAAAATATATCATGTATATTCTAATAAATATTTCAAATCTTTTAGAGAGAGGAACTTCATCCCTTAATGAACAAGTTGAATGCAGATAAAGCACTTGCATCAAATTCGAAGTAAATTTTGCTACAAGTTTTATCGTCTCCATTCTGTACAAA
>JAAXCT010003558.1:0-31191 GCA_012490785.1 Eragrostis nindensis | reverse complement strand
TTTTTAGTGATTCTGACAACGGGCAAAAGCGCGGGTCGCTACAAATGCTGATATATCGACACTATCAAGCCTAGGTAATGCAATTTGCCACACAATCAACACAAGGACACTCCAGCGTTTCAGTCACCTAGCACTCAACGTGCCCTTCTCATTGGCAGTAACTCCTTAGTAGCACTTTACGATAGACCATAAACCGGTGAGGCAAAAAGTATCATGAATGAAATATGACCGTTCATTTAAATACTCATGTTGAAATTAGTCTTAGTTAAGTAACTTTTTGCAATAATATTTGTATGATACCTTATTATGATACATGATGCTAAAGAATCAAAAAGAGACTAGGAGAAAGTTGCTACGTACGAATATATCATGTGGTAATTAGCTCAAATCAAGGGCAGTAGTACACACCATATGACCGAAGAAAGGCATGTGCAAGAGGAAGACCTCAACCGCCATTTTGATAGCTAGCCGCCCGACAAAGATACTCAAATACTGGCCAGTCCACCCATGAACCATTGAATCTGGCGACTGTCACTTACCCATAAACCTAAATGCCTTCTTAGTCAACACACTGGCTGAAGGGAGAATTACAGGTAGGTGACGGAGATGCAGGTCTAGGTGTTAAGATTAAGTGGCTTTTGGGTGAGATTGACTATGAGTTTGGAGTGTGAGGCATCTGGGATCAAAGCCAAAGTGCGAATAGTGAAACTTGTTCACTTGCGATTGGTAGCACTTGCTGTGCAAGTTGGTGGGGGTCTATGATCCTCATGCGAACTGTCCCTAGCACTCAAGATGACACATCGAAATGGTTAACTTGACATTCTATCTTGAATGCTAGCAGTTTGATATCTCCAGTGTCGCATTGCTCTAAAATAGAGTTGCAGCAATTAATGCTGCAAATGAGTGGATCATTTCTTCTGTATCTTTTGAGATTCATAATTCAGAAATAGCATAAGTACCCGACGATATAATATTCCACTCAGTATTTCTCTTGTTCTGATGAGAAGAACAGTTATTTCCTTAGGAACCTGAAATATTCAACATTCTGTAGCCAATCCCTAGTTGACAAGAAAGAAAATGAAAGTCTGTCGCTCACATCTGCTTCTCTGCATAATGTGCTCTATGTACGCATCTATGTTTCTCTAGCCTCTAGGTGCAGTTTTTTATTCAAATGCTACCAAGCGTGAATGTGCGATCTCACTTTTCAGTTTGAGATTCAACATCTGTAAATACTTCCCAAATTTTGAACTTTAAAGATACATTTTTTTACTACAATTGAAACTACAAAAGACGTTTATGAAGTCAAGGTGCCACCATTCATTCGGCTGTGTTCCTGTTCAAGTCCAACTTCTAGACTGTACTATGTGCGCCTGAATGTATCAATGCAGCATCATTACACTAACTGTTACTAGTGTACTTCCTCCGTCGTAAAATAAAGTTATTTTCTAAGTCTAAATCAAACCGTCTTATCTTTCACTAAGCTTCTTGAAAGGTACTAATATTGATGGTACCAAGTTATATAAACGAGACAGATCATGAATTACATTTTCATATGTACTTGCGTATTGATCAGCTTTAATTCACTTTGACAACCCTAGACATATTGTCCAACGTGATTTGCCCAAAGCTATTTATAGTGGCGTGAAAGGAATAATAGGGAGATTTTTTGTGACCAGTCTGCCATCGTGCATAATGAATCGATCACCCACTAGCGTGCAAACGTGCGACTTCAGTTTCTCTACTCACGAGTTGAGCCGACATTCAACTCAAATTGCAGCGCGAGTTTGAAAGCTTCCAAAGCTCAGTTAGCTTCTGTGGCAAGAACGGCGAGTGGCTTCCGTGGCAAGGGTACGTGATGAACATCGGCTTGGTCTGGGACGCATCAGGAGTGAAATGCTTACCAGATTGCTCATTTCTCTACAGTTTCACCAGCTACCAAATGCATCGAGGCGGAGATCCCCTGTCAGTTGCACCAATTAGCGGAAGACTGGTTAGTACTTTAATAGAGCCTCGTTGGTTGCAAAGCGAACGCGTGCGCAAGACCCAGAAGCTGCGGAACAGAAATGAGGTTTCGCCTATTTGCTATCCTCAAAAGCATCGACATAAGAAATGAATTGCTGATGAAACAATCTCGCCTGCCAGGTCTGAAGTACACCCTAAAACATCTTATTTGCTCATGAGTATAGAAATTCTGCATTCATCTTGCATCCGTACAACAAGCTGGACTAAAGAAGTAAATTTTTTCACGCACTTGAGCAATCATGAACCCAACAGCTTCCATGCAAGATCGCACAGCTGTTACTAGCAAGAACTCTTCTGACCAATGGTACTCTTAACGTAAATAGCCAATCAGAAGTTTTCTTTTTTATTGGAGCATTGGCCTCAGCTGCAGAGGCCGATTATAAGGGAACAAAACATAACCAAACTACGTACTTTTTAAGAAAAAGAAATATATATTAATATTCCAGCAAACTATTACAGAGGAAAAAAGACCGGTTCTAGAGCCTGTGGAAGAGAGCAAGTACACTTGTGCTCTCTCCTCAGTAGCTCTGCTAGAGATTTATTTCTTCAGCAGCTATGCTGTGAAATAAGGCAGGGGGAAGGCTGAGGCATGTTATAACTTGCACCTCAAAGCTCATCCATAAACCAGCCATATTTAGCAAGTGCAGTAACATTCGTTCGAGGCTGGAACGGGGAAGGAAAGACAAGAGCAACAACAATACGTCTCCATCTATATAGATGTTAAGCCTTACCGTTTACAGCGGAGATCTTATCTTGACCGTCAGGGGCATACATAGTAGTGTGCCTAAGCGGGGTGGCTGCACCACTGATACATCAGAGACGAGACTAAAGAAGAAGCAAACCCACCGCAAGCCCGTGGAATGTTATGCATACCGGTTGATGTCACGGTGGGACATGGAGGCTTCAGGAAATTGCTGGACAGAAACTCATTGACTGTCCACCGCAAAATAAAGAAATTTGACTGTGATGCCGAACGGAGTAGGCGTGCTCCGTCACTTAAATGATTGATACATGTCGTCCCGAAAAAACATGGGGAAACCACTCAACTCGCCAGAGGATTGATGGAGGCACGGGGAGGCGGCGGATAGATGTCGACCAGACCACCAACACCGTGACGATTCAGTTTCTGCTGGGGAGCAAGTTTCATCGGCAAAAGTTGTGATCACAAAGGAGATTTGGAGTCCACGGGCAACCAGCGGATATCAGAGACGAGATGTGGGATCACGGGCATAAAGTTTATTTTTTAAAAAGGGAAAATTATCAAACGGGAAGTCATAAGAGTGAAATATGTAGTTTTTCGGCGACCATAGTTTTTTTTTTTTTTGCGACCATAGCATTTGAAGAACTCATTGGTGAGATAATAACTTGTTTCATGATATACAAGGTCTATTCGGATGATGAATAGCAGAACCCAGCAGGGACCCTCCTCGGTCACTAATAAACATGTAGATTCGTACATCTAATTAGCACGGTTCGTGGAGCAATATTTTTATTTTTGTTGAGGGAATATTCTTTAATATTTGATTGTAGCGTGATGGTGTTAATATGTCCGGACTGCAGAGGAATGGTCCACATCATTCGGCTGAAAATTACACGACAGATAAATGAGTACTTAAAATTATGCCGCTCAATTTAGAGGAGGAGGGGAAAAAGGACACTAATTATTTTCCAAAATCACAATCTCAATATTCGATTTTATTTGATTTTAACAGCTATAACTCTACTCTCACCCCAAAGGAGGGGAACAAAACATTTATATAGTTTCACAGCATCGTGCACTCAGCAGCATGAATCCAAGCAAATTTTTAAACGTCTGGAAAAAACAGAAAAAAAAAAGGAAGCTAGCATATTATCATGAATAGAGCTCAGCCTCCTCAGCGCTCAGTCAGCCATCGTGTCCTTAACCTGAGCTTGACGTTCAGCAGTGAGTCCCAGCAGAAGTTAGTCGGTATCATCTATTTGCAATCATCTGCTGGCGCCTACTGAAGTCCACCATCTTCAAGTAGCATCCATTTATCTCCTCCCCATCACCGGCGCCCAAAGAAATGTCCATCTCTCGATGTGTAGCTGCTTACTCCACACCTGCGCCATACCTGTCAAAAAGCAGTTCTGAAACATAAGCTGTTTCTTAATTTCTTACTCCTCCTTCTCAAATATAAGGAATCCTAGCATCTTAAGCCAAAAATAGTCTTCGTGGTAAAAGATTGATATACCCCTCATTTTACCTTAACTCACCGACTGAACAATCCTCCCACCAACCTACCAAGTTTGTCTGACAATACTAAGCGTTTGGTCTGTTATAAAGTAGGACAGAGAGTAGTTCAAACAGACCAAACGCAACAGACCAAGCGCTTGGTATTGTCCAGAATTCTCATCCATACGCCCTCTGTTCCACCTATGAAGAGCATCGAATGTCATCCAACCACTAAAGTCAATTTTATAAATCATCCATACATCTGTTCAACTTCAAAAGTGGATATATTTAGTCTAGTTAAGTCCTTCGAAACCAACACGCTCTCACTTTATTAGTTCAAAGGAGTGAGCCATCATTTTATTTATAATAGATGAAAAGACAAAGTGAATTGTTTGGCTGAATAAAATATTTTTTTTCCATAAATACAATCTAACATTACGGAAAATAAATGACAAGGAACCTATCTCCCTCCCTTCAGTTCGTTCTTGGTATCACTGTCTCCACGTGTTCACGTCTACAAATCATTCCCTACCACCACGTGTTCACAAGAGTTTGAACGCAAAGAGAGTACACCACAAATAAAAGCGATCCCTTTATTCGATTTTCAAGAATACCATAAAAGTTGTATTTCATTCTATTAGGAAGAAGAGTTTGAACAATTACAACACACTGCGTCACGCTAAAAGCACTCGCCACACTGCACGAGAACGTATATTACATGACAAACACACAACCAAAATGAGAGGAGCGTCACTATCATCGCCTCATCGGCTTTCGCTCTCAGCTTCGCTAGGTTCTTGGCCCTAGCTGCCATCCATACGTCGGCTTCATGCCAGATCATTTCAACGATCTCAGTGATGATTTTTATGTTGTTGAACACCTTTGCGTTCCTCTATTTTCAGAGCATCCAGGCAACAAGCATGATCAACAAGTACTCTCTTTATTCGTGATTTGATATCAGCCAATTCGTACTGGCAAATGCTTAAATTTTATTGTCATAACTAAATCATTTTGGTAAAGGACGTAATTCGACTACTAGCTCAAGACATAGAAATCTATTTATATATATATTTGACGACGAAAAGGAGTCACCACGTTCGCTCTAAAATGCTAGAAATTCCCACGTTAATCTGAGAAAATAAGAAGAGAAAATTACCCACTACTGCCATTATAAATAATTAGACAAAAATACCCTCCACGTGTTTTAATAATTACACCCATTATGAGAAAAATCTAACGTATGGGAGGTAGAGTACCTAAGAGATATATAGAGTAACAGATTTGGAAACTTCAAACCACGTAAGGAGATCGGTCTCTATATTTGACGATGAAAAGGAGTCACCACGTTCGCTTTAAAATGCTAGAAATTTCCACGTTAATCTGAGAAAATAAGAAGAAAAAATTACCCACTACTACCATTATAAAATAATTAGACAAAAATACCCTCCACGTGTTTTAATAATTACACCCACTGACATTATGAGAAAATCTAACGTATGGGAGGTAGAGTACCTAAGAGATATATATAGTAACAGATTTGGAAACTTCACACCACGTAAGGAGATCGGTCTCCAAAATTTCACGGGAGTAGATTGGTCGTTGCAAATGTCCTATGTCTCTATTTGATATCCCATAGATTGTAGAAAATACCACCTTGCCGGAAACAAAATACATATACGTGTCAAGAAGAATCTTAGTTGATCGGCAGAACCTGCGCCACGCTCGCCTGCGAGAAGGTTGATGAATTCTTGCCGGAGCAGAATATTGATTGGTTGAATTTAGCTAGCCTCATCGAATACTTCAAGCTTGCAGATCAACAGGAACTACTGTTCAAGCATGTAGATCAACAGGAACAAGCCTCATCGAATAGGCTGTTTTAAAAATTGTGGTATGTTCAACAGCCGTATG
This sequence comes from Eragrostis nindensis, assembly GCA_012490785.1. Taxonomy (NCBI): domain Eukaryota; kingdom Viridiplantae; phylum Streptophyta; class Magnoliopsida; order Poales; family Poaceae; genus Eragrostis; species Eragrostis nindensis. Next base: position 25,067 of record JAAXCT010003558.1, on the reverse strand, counting down.
ACCTTCATATTATCTAATCTTGATGATTTATTGCTGGAACATAATACTGACTGGGTTGAAACTTGCAGATTGTTTGAAACTAACCTAATCGAACAAGAAACATGCCGTATGTTCCACTCCCATCTGATCTTCTTCATCATATCACCATATAGGATCGAGTTGATCGGGGACATTAACTCATCTCACTTTAGTTATCTGCATAAGTATTTTGTTCAATACAAAATTATTGATAAAGAATAGGTTGATGCACGCATATCAATTAAACAGAGGAGAACACATCAATTGTCCAATTCTTTTCAAATAACAGTCTGTTCAGCATATGATTTTACTTTGAATCTAATTGTTTTACTATTGGTTGTATATATATCTTTTCACCTTTAGGTACTGCCAACATGTAGTATTTTTTAATAATTGTAGCCTCCAACCATGTATATTGATATCTATATTCATATTTTCTCATAGATTGTTACTATTTTTTTCTTTGCTTGAATAGGGAGACATAATCATGCTACTACCTGGGGATATCTAACAGATACTAATAGACACCACAGATCGAAAGTGACCTCCATAAATGCCAAGAGTACAGAACATACCATCCAGTGAGCAATGATCTGAAGATTGTGTTCATCTATAGTACAAAGGGAAAGGAAGTGGAAGAGCCATCACAAAAGTTTAGGAAAAACTTATTTGAGTTTGTATCAAAAGATACTTTGGTACTGAGAGAAAATAAATATAATCGATGCTTAGGTAAGACCTAAATTTTGTTTTCCTATACTTTTGTAACTATTGAAGTGGAGATGTGGCAACCCTCAAACAGTTGGGCTGGGGGGCAGTGTGGCCGTCCTCTGTTTCTATGTGGGTAAAGTGATGAATTACTTATAATTGCCCATATTTATGTTAAATTGGTTTGTTTAACCAAGCGGATTAGATGGACGACTGTCAATAACTTTTTGTATAGAGGTCATTCATTTAATCTGATTCAACAAATTCAGTGGTGAAAAGGCTAAAATAAAATTATGGGGCAGAATTGGCACATTTTTAATGAAGATAATTGGGAAGTACGTAGCATGCAGTTATATTGTTATATCAACAATATTGGTCCAAGGGGTGAATTTTAAATGTTAATCCAACAATGTTGTAGTATATTTTGATGCTTCTTGATAAATAAATATAACGTATAAATCTATCAAACAACTTTATCGCTGAAGACATCTAGCGCCACAAGACTATAGAGTATAAACAGATTTAAATCTACCCAAAACCTGGCAACTTATTCACAAGTATGACATATATAATTCTTTATAATATGTATTGTTTTACTGTTCCTGAAATATTTTAACATTTTAGAGTTACAGTTTACAAGCTCTCAAATTAGGAAACTTTAATTACCCTAGATGATGGAGCTAAACAAAAGTACACAAGGACTTTATAAGAACAAATGTTTTGTAATATAAGAACATTATGAGACATTACTGAAATAAGATACGATCAAGTATGAATTTCAACATGTCTCTTTGAATTAATATGATTAGTTGTAACAAAATTACAACCTTCATGTATTACATTGTTACTTTTAATTTCTCTGACTAAATTTTAGTTTGTAGGATTTTTATTTACAGCAGAAGCGAAGATTGATCAACTATAAGAAAATTAAGTGGTGGTACATGTCATGCAATAGTTGCAAAAAAATGTGAACTATAAGAGATGACAAGTATAATTGCAACCTTTGCAATGAATGTCCAAATAGCCTACTCCAGGTAAAAATTAATTTACAAGGATTAATAATGTTCTTTTCATCCGACCCTGTAACATGACATGTAACTTACCTTCGCTATATTTAACTCATATTTCCATGGCCCAATAATAATAACAACAACAACAACAAACTAGCCGCGCAAATGCGCGGGCAGGCATACTAGTTATTTATATTACTAATTGGAGGCTCCTTTTGGAGCCCTCACGTTAATCGGCGGGGTAAAAATCCTAAAATTCTCAAAAAAAAAAAACATCCGTCCGTCGGTTTGTTAGTTTTACAACAACAACCATTAGATCTCTTATATCCGAAGTACCCCTATACTACTTCTAAATTACCTACCACTGCTATTATAAAACTAACCTAAATTAGAATATATATGAATATGATATCACCGGACATAATTCATCTAGGTAACGTGGGATCTCGCCCAGGGAAATACGACCTATCGATAAACCACAAGCTATTGGCATCCATGCGGCTGCGGCAGGGAAGCACAACCAGTCAACCAGCTACTGGCATCCATGCCGACTGCGGCAGGGTAGCAAACGTATGCACCACAGGAAAGGCAAGGCAATGAAGGCAACATGGAGAAGAAGCGGAAGAACAATAGCCGCCGTTTGCCGATCACGGTTCCTCTGTTAAGCGGACGCAAGATGCAAGGATGCTCTGATGCTGTGAGTTAGATGAACCCTAATTCTGTTTTCTTTCGATTTAGAATACTTCTTAGCAAGATTGATTAGATCAGGGCTAATCAGTTCTGATCATGTATATGACACACGGCGGACGTTTGTGGCTGGAGCCACCTGACGAATCGATTGAGATGTATCCATCATATGACAGACGCACAATGTCAGGGAGAATAGAAATTGGCGATCATTAAGATCGCTACATTAACCATACATGCATATGACTGCATGCATGTCCCTGATGGGGCTAGATCGAGAAGGATTATCTACAAGCATGCAATCCTGGGAAATCTTCAGGAAACTAACAACAACAATATCAAAGCACGGATATGCTGAGAAGCGAGCCAACTTTTTTCACAGTTTTATATATGGATGAGGCGTCAACACAGGTAAAAACGCTTATGACATATGGCTAAGCTCGCTTTCTAGGGGAAATAGAAAATAGCAGGGAGACCAGGGAATTTCAGTGGTATAATACATATTCCAATTGAAATATATTTGTTTACACACATTAGAGTATATTGTTGTATGCATGTAAAGCAGCACAAGAATATTTGTACTCTGATATTCATATTTATTTTTTATCCAAGCATGATAACCACATACAGCAATTTTTTTCTTCCAAACCACAAAGTTTAGAGTGATAAAACTCCGTGTATATACACGTGCACAATACATAAAAACATTATTGGAACATATAAAAAAAGGGAATATCAAGTAAACAAAAGGAATCAGTACGATTCATATATGATATTATATTAATGAAAACTATATATTATTTTACAGATATACACATACATATATATTGCAATGTACGGGATGGACTTAAACATAAAGTTCTCGAAAGAATGTGTTTCACATGCATAATCCATTTCAGGAAATATCAGTAGAATCTGTTTTGCCAAATGGCCTAACTGGAGAGCATTTCACGGAATCCAGAATAAGCCAGAGAATCAGTTTTGCCTCAAAATCCAGTACAGAATCTGTTTTTGCAGAATCCGAAGCCCTGCCAAACAAGCCCTAAAGCAGAGAGACAGAGACAAAGCATCGATCAAGAGTTAAATAATTAAAAATAGTTGAAGGACCGAGAAGACGACCAGAGGGGGGTGAATGGAAGCCGATAAAAATTCTTCACAAGAACTTGACCTATATCCCAACCACCTCAAGAACAACCACAAGATCACACACACACATGGAACATGATGTGTTGACCTTAGGAATGATTGTGAAAGAGATACAAACACTTGCGGAAGCAAATCAAGCAAAGACACACTCAAAAAGGTGATCTGAAAAAGTCATAACAGAGACCCCCACCGGATAATCCGGCCAACTGTCGGATACTCCGGACCTGGGAAAGTACCGGACTGAAAACTTGTCGGACACTCCGGCCACGGATACTCCGGCAACTTGCCGGATAATCCGGTCCTGTCAGGACAGCACGCGCGCAAGCTCAAGAAAAATCTCGAAACCCGACCAAACGACCTCCAAAAATCACGAAATTTGAACCATAGCTTCGTCTTGAGATGGAGAACATCATCCAACAAGAATCACACCAAAAACCCTACAAAATCTCCACGGATTTTGAATCCTACCAAAGAACCTAGGGTTTGGATGAAATGGACGAAATCCACAAATTCGAAGTGCTCGTTGGGAGATCTTGTGCAAGATCACTCAAGGCATGTTCCCACACGTCCTAGCACCGAATCCATCTAAGAAATCCATCCCAAAACGCAGCCAAAAAGGAGATCAAAATTCACCCGAAAATAGATCCGAAAATAGGAAAAAATAAATCGGGAAATAGATGGGGGGAGAACAAGAGCACGAAATTGATTCAAACAAACTTCATTCCATTGATTCAACCACGAAATCCATAGGTACAAGGCTAGGGCGCCGCCCACTTCCTCCCTCTCTTGTAGAAAGTTGAAGATACAAGCTCTCACCTTGATTCCCCTCCTCTCATCTCTCTCTCTAGCTCTCCCCTAGCTAGTCCTATCCCTAGATGCAAATGACTTGGTCCAAGAGGCTCAAGGTGGCCAGCCAACTCCACCACCCTATATGGTCTTTTCCTCTTTCCCAACATACCCCTAAGGTATTACACACTCCACCTATCACTAAGGGCAAAATCGTCCAACTCTTTTTCCTTCGCCCGAACGCCATCGGGCCCTTCACGACTTTGCTTCACCTCGACGCAACCTTCGTGATGGTGCCACGTACACCACCATGCGCCGCCGCCGGTTTTGAGGCTCAAACTGGGAAACCGTCCGCCCGCCGGTTTTGAGGCATAAACAGGGAAACCACCTTGATGTCGACGCGTGTCACCTCGTCCCGCGAACCTTGCCGTCAAGTCTTCTCGTCCCAATCCGTCAGGGCCCTTCACTTGACTCGGCCTCCCGTTCGCCTCTTGACTTGGTCAACCCGCCGTCTTCATCACCTCCACGGTTTTGAGGCCAAACCGCGAAACCCTCCGTGCTTTTTGGAGGCCACGTGTACGGTGTGGATCACCCTTGACCTCACCCGGCCTCTCCATCGCCGGACCCAAGTCTCCCGCTTGTTCCTCCTGATCCTCTCGCTGTTGACCATCAAGTTGACTCAGTTGACCTACATATCATTAGACAAGCAAACACATTTCTCCATCTCCTCCATTCTTCCCAACACCTTCACCAACTCCGGCTAGCCATAAACATAATCAATATACATGCTCATGCAACCCTCAAGTCCCGCAATTCAAACCCGAACCTCAAGTTCAACTCAAACTCATTCGTTGCCAATTACTCATCACATCATGAACCATGGCACATCTCAATATGGTTCATCAATCTCCCCCTTGATGAGTACATTGACAACAACACTAATCTCAAGAATTCAAAGTTTGAAATGCAAAACCAAAAAAGCTAACTAGATGGTCCAAAACCAAGAAAAATAGAAGCAAATGACCATCAAGTTGCAAATGATCACAAAAGCTAAGAATTGGCAAAGAAAGCGGCACAAAGTCGCAAAGATCCACAAAGACTCAGGAAAAAGTCAAAACAAAAGGGTTTAAAGAAAAACTCCCCCTGAAATGGTGCTGCCACTCAATGCGAAATGCCCGGATGATCCAGTACAATGCCGGATAGTCCGGTAGACAACCGGATACTCCGGTGTGGGATTTCTGTCCTGAAAACAAGAAATGATTCATTTTCGCCTAAAACTCCCCCAAAAGCATTTCAAAGGTATTTTCTCCTTGATATCTATCTGAGATGCAAACTTGTCGATATTTCTCCCTTTTGGCAATGAACTGATCAAGATTACAAGAGAGCCAAAATGCAATGCATGAGATGGGAATCCTACCAAGCTTCAACAATTATGTCAACAAGCATTTATCATTGCTGTGAACAAGCATAGAATCTTGAAGTGTAAAAGCACGAGCTCACAATTGCACGAAGGCCATAATAGAGAGCATAGCACAAAGCAAAGAGCTAGACAAGCTAAGCATGAAGATTGAATTGAGCAAGATAGATCCAAATTTGCTATATCATGAAAAGCATTGCCACCACATGTATGATCATCCCTATCCAAGGCAAAACAAGCATTAAGTGAATCCATAAAAACTAGCAAGTGTCAATCTCAACTCAAGCAACAAACATTCGGAAAGATGCGCTTTGACATCACATATGCAAACAAAGACTCAATTTGATCAAGTGAAGATTGCAAGCTTTTGCTTGTCTTTTATTTTCATCCTCAAGTAACCTCTTATCCAAGCGGAGGGTCGCACGACTGGTTACGGCAAACACCCCGAGGCTTCAAGGCACCGTATTGGATTTTTAGCATTTTGCACAAAAGATCAATTGATTTTAGAAATTAAGCACAAGAAGCAAATGAGTATGCCTTTTGGCAAAAGAACATTTGTCCCCCAAAGTCCCATCATGAGCTAAACATTTGCCAAAGTCCATCCCCCAAACAATAAGTTGCTGAAGTCAAGACATTTCTAAAACTAGCCTTAAAGCAAGTCTTGACAAGGATAAAAACAAGCATACACATGGTGAACAAACATAGGCATGCATAGATCATAAGACTCACAAAAGCCAATTTTCATCTTAAAGTTTAGCTAGCTTGCTCAAATAAAACTATGCCATACTATCTAAAAGAGCCTAAGTTTAAAAGCTTGCTACTAGCAATCACATAACTTAGCTCAATCTCAATCATAGCAACAATAAATACAAGGAGACATAAAGGGTGAAGCTTTTTCTAGAGATGCATATTATATAAGATGCTTATTTCACAATGCAATGCAATGCGAAAAAGTAAGATACATATATACAAAGAAGCCAATTCCCCCTCAACCAATGCCATAAGGATAGCAAACACCAAGTTCCCCCGAAGAAATGCAAAGTGCTCGCCGTCTAGGGGCTTCGTGAGGATATCGGCCAGTTAGTTGTGGGTATCAATGTACCTAAGCTCGATGTCTCCTTGGCAACATGATCTCTCAAGAAGTGGAATCTCACACCTATGTGTTTGACTCTATCATGTAGGATTCGGTCTTTGGATAAGCATATAGCACTAGTGTTGTCGTACATAAGTGGAACACTCTTGTAGGTTATCCCATAGTCCCTCAAAGTGAAAGTCATCCATAGGATTTGAGATAAGCAACTAGCAGCAGCAACATACTCAGCTTCGGTTGTGGATTGGGCTACGCCAGATTGCTTGCGTGAAGACCAATAAACAAGAGAAGATCTAAGAAAATGGCAAGTACCCGAAGTGCTCTTCCGATCAACTCGACACCCAGCAAAATCCGCATCCGAATAACCACAAAGAGAAAGAGTAGATGATGCAGAGTATCAAATGCCGAATTCAAGGGTGTACTTGAGATATCCGAATATGCGCTTCACCGCTTGACGATGAGACTCCCTTGGTGAAGATTGGAAGCGAGCACAAAGACACACCGCGAAGTGTATATCGGGACTTGTCGCCGTGAGGTACAAGAGAGAACCGATCATGCTCCGGTACTCCCGCTGGTCCACCGCTCACCATCAAGATCCGGATCGAGCATGGTGGAAGTGGCCATCAGGGTCGACATGGGCTTGGCATCCGACATGTCGAACTTCTTCCTCAACTCCTTCGTGTACTTGGCTTGATGAATGAAGGTACCCTGCTTGCATTGCTTGATTTGGAGACCAAAAAAGTAAGTCAGCTCTCCCATTATAGACATCATGACTCATTCTCCATTCATGCCTGAACTTAGACACAAGACATGAGATGAACCACCAAAGATGATATCATCCTCGTATATTGAACCAAGAGAAAGTCAGTGCCATGCTTGAGAGTAAATAAGGTTTTGTCCACACACCCCATCTCAAACCCGCGCTCTAGCAAGATGGTTTTCAGCCTAGCATACCATGCCCTGGGTGCTTGCTTTAGCCCGTACAAAGCCTTCTGAAGCTTGTAACTCAGTTGGGGTACTTGGGATTTCAAAGTCTGGGGGGTGCCTGACATAAAACCTCTTCTCTATGTAGCCGTTTAGGAAAGCGCTTTTGACATCCATCTGGTAAAGCTTAAAGCCCTTAGATGCAGCAAAGGCTAGCAAGATCCTAATGGCTTCTAGACGCGCTACAGAGCAAAGGTTTCCCCAAAGTCTAAGCCCTCAACCTGGCTAAACCCCTGAGCCATAAGCCTAGCTTTGTTTCGCACAACTAGACCGTCCTCACCCTGTTTGTTTCTGAACACCCACTTAGTTCCTATCACATTCACATTGGAGGAGACTCTACTAGGGTCTAGATTTTGTTTCTCTCAAAGTTTTCTAGCTCCTCATGCATGGCATTGACCCAATCGGAATCAGAAAGAGCGTGTCCAACATCTCGAGGTTCAAAAGAGGCAACAAATGCAAATTTATAAAGCATGAGAGATGCACAGACCTCGACCTTGTTGTCCTTTCATTTAGATTACCGATCATTTGTTGAGGAGGATGTCGACGTTGAATGTGTCGAGGGGCTTCTATCTCAGAGTGTACCTCCCCCTCACAACAGCTGGAGCTGGCTCGACGGCAGCTGGAGCTGGATCGACAGCAGCCGAAGAAGATGTAGAAGCTACGGGACCCTCTGCTTGTATGGTGGAAGCAGGGACCGGCTCAGCAGCAGGTGAAGTAGCAGAAAGTAGTGGTTCGTCCTCCTCTTCATCTGGAGCCGGTAGATCACCGTCTACAAAGATGCTCTCTTCCATTTCCCATCACCTGCACACTCAACAACACTACTTGCACAAGGCATTGATTCATCAAAGGTTACATCGCAGGACTCCACGATGGTGTTAGTATCCAAGTTCAAGACTCTATAAGCGTGACCATGTGGGGTGTAACCAAGAAAGATGCCATCGGAAGATCTTGACTCAAACTTATCCAAATTACCACGCTTGAGGATAAAGCACTTGCAACCAAAAGCACGCAAATGAGAAAAATTTAGCTTCTTCCCAAAGCGTAGCTCATAGGAAGTAACATTGATAATAGCGCAAGAAAACCCGATTAGACACATAACAAGCAGTGCTAATGGCTTCAGCCCAGAACCGCCTCGGAGTCCTATGCTCATCAAGCATCGTCCGGGCCATCTCAACAAGTGTTCTGTTCTTTCTTTCAACAATGCCATTTTGCTGAGGAACGCGAGGTGCATAAAACTGATGCTCTAAGGCCATGTTCTCGACAGAAAGCATGAAAGGAGGAGTTCTTGAACTCGGTGCCATTATCACTGCGAATTGCTCGCATTGCACCAGGGAGTTCATTGAACAATCTCAAAGCCAAACTCCAAAAGTGTTGGAACACCTCATCCTTACTCTCAAGAAAGAAGACCCAGGAGTAGCGAGAAAAATCATCAACAACCACAAGAACATACCACTTCCCACCAGCTGAACGAACCCGAGCAGGACCAACAGTGTCCATATGAAGCAATTGCCCAGGTTCCTCAGTCATCACCAAATTGATTGGTGGATGAGGAGCGGCAACCATTTTTCCATGACGACAAGGTGCACAAACAAGGTTCTTGTCAAATTTAGCTTAGGCAATCCTCGGATCAAGCCCAGGCCACTCAAGCGACATAACAAGTCAAAGCTCATGTGACCCAGTCTCCTATGCCATGTCCAAAGCTCAGAAGAAGGTTGAGCACAACAAACACTTGTGAGAACCAGAAGAGGAAAAAAATCATCGCGAAAAACTCTGTCAATTCGAGAAATATTGCAAATCAAAGCACCAGTCGAATCAAGAACTCGAGAAGCATTCCTCTTAAAGTGCACTTCACTACCATCATCAAGCAATTGAGAAACAGAAAGCAGATTCTACTTTAGATGCTCTACTAGGGCTACTTCCTTGAGAGTGAATGAGTCATTTACCTTAACAGCGCCAATTGCCTTTACTCTACCTTTTTATTGTCCCCGAATGTTACATAGTCAATTTGCTTCACGCGGGTGAGGCTGGAGAACCATCTAGTATCCCCGGTCATATGGCGCGAACAACCGGAGTCCATCAACCACTTGTCCTCCAAGCCTCTGTCTGTCCACCTACAAAGATCGAGGGCTCCATGCTGGGGTTAGAGAGAAGAACTTTAGGAATCCAGCACCTTACCACACAACCTGCAGATGTAACAATTGTTCTATGCACTTGATCATTGGAACGCACAAGACGAGTATCACGATAGGGACGATGGACCGTCAAAGCGTCCAAACTTACTCCTCATGTCACGGGGATTCAAGTCATATGAGGGATGACCATGTCCACGCTGGGGATGAACACCACGAAAGGGAAAACGTGGGCCATCAAAGTGTCGTGACTCAAGTCTGTTTTGTGAACCAAAGTCATATGAGCGATGACCAAGTCCACTGTAAACACGAGAAGGAATGTGAGGCGGATAGTCAACATCGGAATGATAGACTGCATTCCTAGCCAACTCAGCTTGCCTCCTTTCAATTCTCTTCCTTCTAAAGCAAAACTCATCCAAAGGACCATCTCTAGCACAAAACATGCAAGTGTACACATTCCTGGGTTTTGGCTTTGATTGTGTAGGTGATTTGGATTGTTGTTGCTTCTTGGCCTCTCTTGGGTTGAAGGCAGGCTTTGGGTTTGATGGGTGGGTAGTAGGTGTCGGTGGGTTTAAGTTTCTCACTCTTATTGGAGGTTGGAGCTTGGCACAAACTTACCCACATTGTCACTCTCCTTTTCACACCTCTCAAAACCAAACCCAAGTTGTATCCCTGGGTAGATCCTTCTTTAACCCTCAACAAATCACTCTCAATCATCTTTTCACTCTCCTTGGTTCTGTGAGGCGAGTGGTGAGGTACTCAACTTCTTGGGTTAGCTTTAGGTTCTCATTTTGGGTAGAGACAAGTTCACTCTTGAGAGAAGCACACACAACACATGGTGGAGGTGTGGCACGAGAACCAACTTGAAGTTTAGCCTCTAGCTCTTTGACCTTGGACAATTGACTATCCAAGTCCTGTGTGAGCTTAGGCAACTCTTACAAGCACCCAAGAGAGAGGGTCGAGCTTTGAGCTCCTCAAGTTCCTTCAAAGCACTCTCAAGCTGACCGGCAACTTGAGCATGCACACCCTTCAAGGACATTAAGTCACTCATCACAACTTGACACGACTCACACTCAACCACACGATCTTCATCAAGAATAGATTTGAGTGAAACAAGCTCAGCATTAGCAATTTCAAGCTTATATTTAAGTTTTCGATTCTGACGCTTAGCTTCACATAATTTCTTATCTTGCTCGAACAGGGCATCACACAATCATTGTCATAGACGGGCTCATCGTGAGATTGTGATACCTTGGCTGTTTCGGAGTCGGAGTCGGAGTAGGGACCATCCTTCGCCACGAAGCAGAGCCCGGTGAAGTCAGTAGTCTTCTTGTCCTTGGGCTTCTCCGTCTCCTCCTCAGCACCAGAGATGTCGTCGTTCGAGGAGTAGTCGACGTCGCTGAATGAAGCAACGGGGCTCTTGCGAGCACCTTCCTCATGTTCTCTTGGTGCTCTTGCCCTTCTTGAGAAGTGGGTCTTCTTCTGGGTTCTTCTTCTTGGCGGTCGGTTGTAGTCAAACTTCTTCTTCCGCTTGGGGCAGTCGGCGATGAAGTGACGAGGACCGCCGCACTCATAGCAGCCGCGGGGATCAGCACCTCTTCTCTCTCTTCTGTTGTTGAAGGAGCGCTTGAACTTCCTGATCAGCAAAGCAAGATCCTCCTCAGGAAGGGACTCCACCTGTTCATCTGAAGCTGCAGCCAAGGAAGACAGAGCGAACTCCAAAGAAGACTTGTGAGAGAGGTTAGTCCCATAAGATGCATTACTATGAGAGTCAGTCATCAAGGCCATGCTAGAAGATGCATTATGATTTGGTCTAGACTTCCTAGAGAGCTCGTGTGACTTGAGCTTGCTATAGAACTGCTCACAAGTGAGTGTGCCAAAGTCGGGGGATTCCTCCAAAGCAGAGATTTTCACACCCCAAGTGCTCTCATCTAGTGAGTAAAGAAGTTGTTTAGCACGCTCATTGTCAGTGTAAGCAAGGTTACCACAAGCTCTGAGAGAACACACTATGGACTCAAATCTAGCAAAGGTAGCATCTAGTGACTCGCCAGGCAATTGAGCAAAGGTTTGATATTGCCTATTGTACGAATCTCTACGCATGGTCTTAACTTGATTAGTGCCTTCATGATAGGAGCAAAGCGTCTCCCATATGGCATGAGCGGTCTTAAGGTGAGCAATACGATCGTACTCCTTTCTACTGATAGCGGAAAGCAAGATGTTAACAGCCTTAGAGTTGTTATCGAATTGAGTGATCGCACCTTGTTGCGCCGTCCCATGTTCTCCGGAATCTCGTAGTTGGTTTGCACGATACTCTAATCCCAATGCCATGACTACAAGAGTTTGATCACACCCTTTCTCCATGTCGCCTTTGGATCACAAAGCCGGTTAAGCTCAACACGTGATCACACCGGCTCTGATACTAATTGAAGGACCGAGAAGGCGACCAGAGGGGGGGTGAATGGGAGCCGATAAAAATTCTTCACAAGAACTTAGCCTATGTCCCAAACCACCTCAAGAACAACCACCAAGATCACACACACATGGAACGTGATGTGTTGACCTAGGAATGATTGTGGAAGAGATACAAACACTTGCGGAAGCAAATCAAGCAAAGACACACTCAAAAAGGTGATATGAAAAAGTCATAACAGAGGCCTCCCACCGGATAATCCGGCCAACTGTCGGAAACTCCAGACCTGGGAAGTACCGTACACTCCGAAAACTTATCAGACACTCCGGCCACCGGATACTACGGCAACTTGCCGGATAATCCGGCCCTGTCAGGACAGCACGCGCGCAAGCTCAAGAAAAATCTCGAAACCGACCAAACGACCTCCAAAAATCACGAAATTTGAAAGCTTCGTTTGAGATGGAGAACATCATCCAACAAGAATCATACAAAAACCCTACAAAATCTCCACGAATTTTGAATCCTACCAAAGAACCTAGGGTTTGAATGAACTTGGACGAAATTCACAAATTCGAAGTGCTCGTGGGAGATCTTGTGCAAGATCACTCAAGGCATGTTCCCACACGTCCTAGCACCGAATCCATCTAAGAAATCCATCCCAAACGCAGCCAAAAGGAGATCGAAAAATCACCCGAAAATAGCTCCAAAAATGGGAAAAAGATAAATTCGAGAATTAGATGGGGAGGAAGAACAAGAGCACGAAATTGATTCAAACAAACTTCATTCCATTGATTCAACCACGAAATCCATAGGTACAAGGCTAGGGCGCCGCCCACTTCCTCCCTCTCTTGTAGAAAGTTGAGGATACAGGCTCTCACCTTGATTCCCCTCCTCTCGTCTCTCTCTCTAGCTCTTCCCTAGCTAGCCCTATCCCTAGATGCAAATGACTTGGTCCAAGAGGCTCAAGGTGGCCAGCCAACTCCACCACCCATATGGTCTTTCCTCTTTCCCAACATACCCCTAAGGTATTACACACTTCCACCTACCACTAGGGGAAAAATCGTCCAACTCTTTTTCCTTCGCCCGAACGCCATCGGGCCCTTCACGACTTTGCTTTGCCTCGACGCAACCTCGCGATGGGCCACATACACCACCATGCACCGCCGCCGGTTTTGAGGCCCAAACGGGAAACCGTCCGCCCGCCGGTTTTGAGGCATAAACCGGGAAACCACCTCGATGTCGACGCGTGTCACCTCGTCCCGTGAACCTTGCCGTCAAGTCTTCTCGTCCCAGCCCGTCGGGACCCTTCACTTGACTCGGCCTCCTGTTCGCCTCTTGACTTGGACAACCCGCCGTCTTCATCACCTCCACGGTTTTGAGGCCAAACCGCGATCGCCCGGACCCAAGCCTCCCGCTTCTTCCTCCCGATCCTCTCGCCGTTGACCATCAAGTTGACTCCATTGATCTACACATCATTAGACAAGCAAACAAATTTCTCCATCTCCTCTATTCTCCCAACACCTTCACCAACTCCGGTTAGCCATAAACATAATCAATATACATGCTCATGCGACCTTCAAAGTCCCGCAATTCAAACCCGAACCTCAAGTTCAACTCAAACTCATTCGTTGTCAATTACTCATCACATCATGAACCATCGCACATCTCAACATGGTTCCTCAATAGTTATAGAAATTATGCCATCTTTTCAAGATATCAATATTTAATGAAGCTGGCTGAACAACTCGATCTAATAACTACCAACTCATATCGATTGATTAACAATTTATGAAATTTCTCATCTGCTAAATAAAAATAACTCAAAAGTACAACTACGGTGCAAGTTTCTAAATTTTCTTGCCATTGTAAAAGAAACTTGAAGCACTCCCAGTATCCATTTACAAATTTTCTATCTATACCACTATGAAGAAAATATGTAACACCAAAATATAATAATATTTTCTGAAAAAATATACTAGCCCGTGCAGCCGCACGGATTGAAAGGCTAGTTTTTTAAATAATAGGCCGAAACCGAGATGAAGCCATTTTTTTTTTTAGAAATGAGGGTCGCCCCCTAGTTTCATTCATTTGAAACCAAGTTTGAGTTCGCGCCATTTACAGCATTCATAGCTCGCCCAGCGTGCCAAGAAAACACTTCAGTTACAATACTCGGGGACTCAGCTGAGTTGCTGCCCCAGACATCTCGCTCGACACACTTCTATCAGACACTCCCTCTGCCGAGGTAGACTCCAAGGCCTGAAGCTCTAGCCCTGCGCCATTCTCCTGGTTCTCCATGATATATAGTAATCTGTCGATGTAGTTGTCCAGTTGTAGCAGTGCAGCCCCTCTGGCCAATTTTCTCCATGTCTTGAGTGTACTCCATGTCCTCTCCAAAGCTCCTTCATCCCTGTCCACGTTTGCCCCTGAAAACATAAAGCATTTCGTAAGTTCCACAGGTTCCAAAGCACAGCAGATGATACTACATTAAACGCTTCATGATTCCTGTTACTTAGCCACCATTTAGCCACTGATTCAAAGTCACATCCTACATTCTTATTCATCAATCAGATATAAACTTCCACATCTCAACTGCAACAAGGCACCCAAATAAGAGATGCTATGTTGTTTCAGTCTCACAACAAAACAGGTGGGTCTTGTCCTGTACCTCTCTTCTTTAGCTAGATTGGTTCTTGTCAAGATTTTGTTACTAACGAAATGAAACCATTTTGTTCTCTAATAACTAGATTGGTTCTTTTAGCAGGTCTTGAGTTTGTCCCCACGCAACAGCGCTGGAGCCAAATTACTGCTTCTCCCACAACCTCCCTTGACGTGAGTTTTTTTCACAAAATATTCTTTCACTCTTCATTTCCCCAAATCCCCACCCCCGTAGCACCAATTCCATGGCGGACGGCGGCGACTGCGCCGCCGCCGGCGCACCGCGAGACTTGATCAGCGCGCTCCACGATGACCTCCTCTTGACGATCCTCCTCCGCGTCCCCACCATCGAGGCCATCCGCACCTGCGCCCTCTCCCGCCGCTGGCGCGCGCTCTGGACGCCTCCCCGAGCTCACCTTCAACAACAAGGATGCCGGCGTCCAGCGTTTGCGCTTCGCGGATCTCGTCGACGGCGCGCTGCACCGCTCCGCCCCCTGCGACTTATCCCGCTTCGAGGTCTCCGTCTACTGCGACTGCAACGTCGACGCCGCGCCGCGCGTCCCCGCGTGGATTCTCACCGCCGCTCCGCGGGCCACGGGCAAGTTCAGGATCTGGATGATGGCGCAGCCGGAGCGGGATGAGACGAGGGTGCTCCTTGACCTGCCGTGCTTACCGAGGGCCAAGAATATCCCCTGGCCCTCAAGATCAAGCACAACGCGCAACTCAGGCTTCCGGAGCCTGACGCCGGTGCCTTCGCCCGCCTCACCGAATTGGAATTGAATTCCCTCCGTCTCACTGATGGTTGCGCCGACCTGGGTGACCTCGTGTCATCCCGCTGCCCTCAGCTGGAGAAGCTGCGACTTTCTCTGGTCTCGGCTTGACTGAGCTCAGCATACGGGCTGAAAAACTCCTGCAGTTGGACCTGGCGATGCTCCCTGATCTAGAGCGGCTAAGTTTGGTGGCCTCAAAGCTCCAACTGCTGCACTTGAAGGTTTGCTTCGGAGCCGGTGGTACGACATTGTCGGTCCAAGCCCCTATGCTGGAAGACGTTGGTTGGTTTGGTGATTGTCCGGAAGATGTGCGGTTTGATGCAAGAGAAACCTTCAGAGACTGGTTGTTGGAGGGTCTAAGCTCGACTCGATTCGGTTTAATGATAATACAAGTCATGCAGAGTTTCTGCAGCATTTCAGTCACACAGACTTCCTGAAACTCCAAATTTCCCTACCGACGGTATGTATAGATTTCATTTTCATGAACTTTATTTAGCAATAGTACTGTTGTAACTCGTAACTGCAGAATTCATGATATGCTTGTCTGGTTGCATGCTCCGGTAGGAGCATATACGAGTAAATCATTCATATTTTATTATTGAAATCTGAAAGGAGCTAGCTAGCTAACCTCACTTCTTATAAAAGTCGGTAACTCAAAACATTGACACTAGGATGCTTGTTGAGATGCCACATTTGTCTACAAGTTGCTTTTAGTTTTCAATTTATTGAATTGGAACATGTATTACACATAATTGCTCGAGCTATCAAGGATCCGTGTTATGCTGCTTAAGAAAGATTGTATTTCTTGGCTTCATATTATTAGCAAAATGATGTCACTTCTTGCCTTCTTGGACAGCCTTGTCACAACAAATTCATCTTTATTTCTATGTATGCCTTGTGATCCTTGCTGCGCACTATGAGTCCATACCTTTTCTTTGCTCTACCTGTGTCCCCCATCTGCTTTTGCTAACAAATTTTGTTCTTAATCATACTAAAATTGAATGAGAATTAAGAGGCATGCTTTTGGAAATTGGAACATTTTGCAGCTTTTCAATTACAATTGACAATCCTTGTAAAGTGGAAAGTCAAATTGAATTGATTATATCCTAGAAGGAAGAAGTCCATTTTACTACCCTCAAGTATCCATGTAGTTCACTTTGGGTAGTAAAATAGACTTCTTCCTATCATAGAATTCTTTTGTGTTTCTTAATTGCCTTTATGCAATGCGAGTCTAGAAATTTTGGGTACTCCACTGTAAACTTTTCTGGTATTTTGATCTGATTTTTCAATCTACAAAAGCTGCCTGAAACTTTAACTTTGCCTTTTGGTATTAGGAAGCACGTGATTTAACATGATTCCATCGCAAAAATGATAGCAGGTTTTCTAAGAAGTTACAACCTTACTGTTCAGTGTAATATTATCTTCTGTGTTGCCAGTAAATGTAGCTTAACATTTGAAAAGTGATATAATGCTCAACGTATATATACCATCAAACGACCAGTGGTATATATCACATATCTTTTCACAGCCTACAAATTGAAGATGGCATGCAACTTTGAAAATCAGTTGCAACACTTGATACACGACTCGAAACTGGACTAAGCTTATTGCATGTCTTGTTATCATGTGTTTGCTGGGAGAAAGTGCGTCAACTATATTCATAGTATAGTGGTGTGAATAGAACTTGCGGTGCTTGCTATCATGCTGCAAGTTATAGTGCTGTTGACCTTGATCCCAGCATTCCTGGATCTATCTAGGAACTCGTAACAACTGTGTAGGAGTATGCTCATCACCATTTAGGATAGGACCATAAGGTATGATGGTTGCAACCATAACCTTGGTAGACATGTAATCAGCCCAGGAGAGCCATTGAAAGCACCGCCAAGGTGTATCTGCTGTGAGGCTGTGTGGTACATGGTGATGTTGACAGCCTTGCGCTGCACATTCGGTTGAGGGTGGGAAAGCCATACCAAAGTTTCTCAGGTAGCACCATCCAGTGAACACTGGGTGTAATTTGCCATGATCAAGCTAAGTATCCCATGTAGTAGTGTCCAGCAGTAAATTTCTCAATTTTTAATAGGCTTTAGCGAGCAATTAATGAACATGAGATTGGCCATTTGGTTGGGTGTTTTTTATAGCCTTTCTATGTTAATTTTATTTGTTTCTTAAACCCCACCCATGGTTTGGTTATTGATGTTTTGTCCCGTGACTAATAGGATGTAATAGGCCACAAGAGACTTATGGAAGAGATCAAAATTCCTCATCATTTGGAATTGGAACTCGAGATTGACGGAAATGGGCATGCTTTTGGATCAAGTGTGACATCCCTTCTCAAGAGATGCAAGGATATAACAATGCTGAAATGCTCAATGCTACAGATTGATGTATGTTTCCCCGAACCTTCTTTGTCTTCCTATCACCTCTCATGAACAATCCGTCTCATCGTATCAACCTGTTTCCGCCTCAGGTTGACCTATGCTCAGATGAGTGCTTGTGCGATGAGCCAGCAAGTTGGAGAGATGAAATGTTCTGCTTCAATTTCTTGGAGGATCTGGAGTTCGATGGCTTCATGGGCACAGTCGATGAAAGGGATTTTTGATCTTCATTATCAAGCGTAGTAATGCGCTCAAAGAGGTGTGGATAGCATTTGGTGAGGGTGCTGATCTCGTCGAAGATATACAAGAAATACAAGATGAGATAGTGAGTTCCGTGCCTGCTGGATGTTCGGTAGTGTTTCGTAGCGCTGCAGCTGCAACGGAATAGTACTGCGAAGGGAATGGCACCAGTGTGCAATGGCACATCGCCTGAACATGACAGTGCATTTTATGAACTGTGACTTGTGCTCGCTCTGTGAACGTGTTATGCATCGGCAAACCCAGACGCTATTGCTCTCTACCTTTGGCTGTCAGCTCTTGGTACAATCTGTTTTAGTTTCGGGCACTTGAATGAGCCTGATTTTCAGCCGTGGCTGCAGCTTGATTTTCAGCGGCACATCCAGTTTTCCATCTCTGTTATGCGCAGCTGTTGTCTTTCTCCTTGACGAGGGCCCAGCAGCTCGACTGCTTCTCGACCCCGGAAGAACGCCTGATGCAGGTGGACCTCGTTATGTTGCGGCGACTAGCGAGGTAAAGGTTGGCGGGACCAGGTAGGCCGGCGCACTTCAGGGTGAACATTGTGTGTGTGGAGGCAGCTTGGGCTTGGGCACGAGGATACCCTGATCAAATTGTTTGCGCGGTAGCCACGCCACCACGATCCGGTTCCACCAAGTTTCCTCCTTTTGACATCACCGGGGCGAAATTTACATACTAGATGTCATGCAAGTTTTCACTCTGAGATTCCATACTCTGGAACAAAAATGAACGCTAGACGGTTCAAGTCATTATCTCGTATAAGCATGTATACATACAGGAATATATAGGGCTACTTTTTTTGGGAAAGATTATATATAAGGCTACTTGAAACACCGAGTCGCAGCTGCAATTACCATCATAGGTTCATTGGTCCTGAACGAATATATTCATCTCTGCACACCAGACATTGTGCATACGTACTAGCAGACGATCGAGTAGCAGACTGCTCAATCACGCAGTTATATTGGTTAACCCCATCCATGCAGTGGCTATGATTCAAAAACGCCTTCCCATCACAACGTACTCCACCTCAATCACGCCGTATACTCCGCTCGCCGTACATCAAACAGTATCACGTTACATCATTAACTCTATTATCTTCACGTTCACGTCAATGTTGTTAGCCTCTCAGCAGCAACACGCATGAAGGTTTGGCGACGGCTCATGACTGCCCCTGTAGGATCAAGTCCACGAGCAGGCGCTGAGCTGACTGCGCGTTATCCGGTGGTCCAGAGACCACAATCGTAGCTTCATTGTCCTCAGACGGTGGGTGTACACGCTGATGTCTGCACCAGTTATCTGAAAGTAATGGAAATGAATGTTAAGAAATTGAAATGATAATTATATATGATGATGCTACTTCATGTGCATTATATCGTTGTATCCATTTAGGATTCAGAGCTCCTGGAATTTCCCAGAGGATAGAAGAAGATATTGTCTTATTATAGTAGAATATGTCACAGAAACAAGTATACAAATTGTGTGGATGTAATAGTAGTATAACAGTAATTCTCAACTATTATACTTATGCATATATTTTCCATTCAAAAATCTAATTCTTAAAATCAAGTGAACCTCAATGCATTTCGCATTCCAACCAATCGACAAGGAAAGATGGGACATAGATTATTGCAAAGTAGGCCAGCAAGTTCTTTTGAAATATAACCATATCCAGAGGACAAATATGTTTAATCTCAAAAAAGAAATCAAATTGTGTTTCATCATCCTGGAAAGCATTTGATTTGCCAACCAAGAAATAATTCAAAAATACTAGCGAGGATCAACAGTATTTTCTGAAACATATTCAATGTAATCAGAACAAACATATAAGGTTGAATGGTTTTGTAGCAAGACCTCTTTAAGCTGGACAAGTTATTGCCATTATCTCCATAGACAAGATGTAAAATGTTCCCAGAAATCACTGTCTCATATGTCATCCTAGTAATCCTAGCAGGCTCGACTCCCCTGCAACAAGAAGATGTTACCAATTTTTTCTAAAATTCAAACAGAGTGATCAATTTGCCAATGCTGAGGAGATGCACAAAGTTACTAACAATGCAGATGGCAAAAAGCTACTAACAACTAACCAACATACAACTAAAGCACTACAACTCTTAATTTTGGTGTATGAGCAAAGCAGCTTGTACATAGTTATTCTTATAACACTTCTACAAGAACCCTTATTGCTATTTAATTATAATTGCCTGACATTGACAAAATTATAAAAACAGCAAAACATAGAAAACAGGAAAGATTACCACCTCACAAGATTGTTATCCCTTGTAGATGCAACTCCATTATTTGATTTGTTGATTCTATTGTCACTCCATCCCCCATTGTCCTTATTGTTGATTCCATTAGCAATGTCATTCTCAGCTTTCTGCAATCAAATACTTCTTTAATAGTTTTAAAAAGAAGTGCATATTACTATATAAAGTTGAAGTAGGTATTGCAGACACACAATAACAAAAACGAACAGCCTGTTCAAAAATGTAAGCCAGTAAACGGTAAAACATTAATTTGGAATGGTATGAAATTGTCAAAAACCTCGAAATCGTTAAACGTAAGATCTAATAGTTGAAATGAATTTTTCACCTGATAAGTCACCTTGCAAATACTTCATTTTTTGTTTATCATCCAACATTGTGAAAGATTCACATGAGAGATCAAACTAATAAAGAGTCTAACACTTGGGTATTTTATTTTTCACAAATGAGAAATTTGATTTGGGCATAGGTACGCACAAGATCGACACCTGGCACTTAAGATATCCATGACTTCTAACTATGACCACTTGTTGCAATGACTGCTCGTTCAACAAGAAGAGAGACCTAGTCTTCTTCTTCCTTGCCACTTCCCTAGGACTCACAGCAGCCACTTATAGACGAGGTGCCGAACCATAACAACCTAACTAACAACTCTTATTTGCTAAGAAACCATAAAAGACTAACTGATTAACAGCAGCTGCCACTGGACAAGGTGCTGTGGCTTGATGCCACAACATTACATGACTCTCCGAAGACCGTTGTCCTCGAGCTGTCCTATGATGGTGCCATTCTCCTGGTTATTTTCATGCCATGACATACTATGCCACAATGAGTTCAACCATTGTAGGAGTCAAAATAGCTCTTGGTAACCTGGTTACCAAACCTTGTAGGGGTAAACAGGAATAATCCATGTAAGCAATTTTCAGTCGCACAATATTTTGGATGTAGTATGTGCATTCATACAGCAGAAAAAAAACATCTAAACACATCTATTACTCTTTGATGTCGTTTCGAGGATTGAAAACAACATTTGCCAACTGTTAAAGTTGTAGCTAGAAAGGAAAATTTCATAACATGGAGAAATGGAGATTCATAATTATACTAAATTGGTGTCATAGTAGTAACAGGTCAGGCAGCCTGTTCAGAGTGTGTGATAGGGATTCATCGGGTATGTCCACAAAAAGTAATGAGCATCCTTGCAAGTGTCAACTTCCTTTTAGTGTTGCCGAAATGTTGATACATAACTTGTCCATCCTACCAAGCCTATATTATATCCAACAAATCGAGAAAGGAATAAAAAGCTCAGCATGGTGCAGAGCATAACCATATATCAAATAAATCTTATGTAAAAGGTAACCTGAATTTCTGAAAAACTGAGCTGAAAATCACCCAATGCTTTTCCACAGAGTCCATTTCATAGCTGAGAGACGGCCCATGATCAACCCTATGGCAACTCCCAGTCGAGCACTGGCCTGTTGGAGAAATATGAACCTTGCTGGGTGCACTTGATTCAGCAATATCTGAAGTGGGAACACAACCATTTTTGTTGTTGTTACTATTGGAGGAAAAAACGTGGTTACGCAGTTTCCAGCTGACAAGGCACAAGCATCCCGGACATTCATTAACTCGCCAGTGATCTGTAGAGTGAAAAGACAAATCTCAGCAAGTGCAAAGTAGTCCAATGCATAGCAGGAGAATGCCCTTAACACAGAATAGGTCTTGATCATGAACTAAGAAGCCAAATGAAGGTAAAGAACAATAGTAGTCGCCTAACAGGACAAGTGGTATGTCTAGACTAGTTGGACAGAAACAACAGACACCAATCAAGCAATTTGCTAATCGATGCTTGTATAGTTTTCTGCATAGAGAGAGATAGAACCACCTAAACCAAACTAAACAGCCCATTTTGCAAATATGTATAGTTTTGTAATACTAGTTGGACAGAAACAACTGACGAAGTTGCTGTTCTATATCTCTCTATGCTAATCTGACAAAGAAACCAACATGACCAATATGTATAGTTTTGTAATACTTTTATTACAGGAATAGCTTGCCTGTAGAATTAGCTCAAACTGTGAGCCACAAGCTGGAACATCTGAGTCGTCCAATATCTGAATTTTTGCGCCTGTTGCATTCACCATTTCTTTGATTATAGAACCACCTAAACCAACTAAACAGCCAAATTGGTTCTTGAGCACAAGGGCCCTGACTGATGATTGAAATGGCTGGTCAAAAGTTGACCGCGTTTGGCTTTCCACCTCTTGCATTCTGTCAAATATATGGAGTAGAGCACATTGCACTGTGTGATAGTCCGAATCTGGCTTCTACAACAGGAACAGAAATTAATGACAAGAGAGTGAGATGCACGAAACAATAATGGTAACCATAATACAAGCAGCGCCAAAGAATCATAGAGAGATATAGAACAGCCACTGCGTCAGTTCATATCTAACAAACAGTTCAGATGTGAGATAATTCCAAATGAGAGAAAGCAATGGGAAAAAAAAGCCTTTAAAGTTTGAACTCAAACCTCTAGGGCGGAAATTGTTATCAAGCGCTCCGAACAACCACTAAAAGGAGGACCAATATCAATACAAGCACCAGTTTCATCTTCAATCCCTTTGACAATCAAGCCTTTCTTGCCAATTAAACCTCCAACAATATTGATAGGGCAAAGGAGTCTAAATGAAATTTGCTGAAGACCTTTATTTTGAGGATCTCTTGAAACACTTTGTGGACAATCAAACTGTGGGACACTGCTTTGTTCATGCTCTCTGGATGCCTCTGAGCCAAAGGTTCCTGTATTACGCTCAGGCATTTCTGAAGTTGCCCATGAGAATATTGACCCATCTTTCATAACAGGATTAATTGAACTACCAGCTGGTTGATCACCTTGAAGACAGCTAGACAAAGCAACAAGACCTTTCCTTACTGTGGTCCTATCGCCAGTTATCTGTAAATTTATCAAAAATGAGACACTAACTAAAACTACACAGTAAATAAAAGGTGCTGCTCTTATGAAAAATACACAGAACACAACCTCCAAGCCAACGATTCTTTCAGATATTACTTCATGTTAAACCACTCCACATGTATGTTCATTTTTCAGCAATTCAGCTCACACATTGTTAATACGGTTGTTAGGTGAGACACAGACAAATATGTTTGTGGTCTCTATGATTCATCAGTCATCGTAGATCCTATAGGCTTCATCATAAAGATTAACTAAACAGCATAGTGAGTACATGCCATGGATGCAACAGTAGCTACTGAACAAAATGGAATTGAATTGAAGACAGCAATCTCGCACTAGAAATATACCTAAACTTAATTTTTACAGTTGCAAACGTCAAATATTCCCTTTAAAAGCAAGAAATGTCGAATCTTAAATGCAATTTTGGAAGTTGCTAACCACTCAATATGAGCAAATGAGTTCGTGATTAGTAGCATCTATGCACATAATACCCACATGTTACACAGAGAAATCATTTGCATGGCTTTACACGCCGTTATACTGCACTGGAAATGAGAGTCGCGCCTCATACTGCAGCAAACCTTTCAATAAGTGGCACTCGTTAATTTGAAATATCCTCCCCTTCTGCGCCCATCACATAAACAAACAAGCTGAAATATAGATATCCCTTTGACACTTGTTCCCTAAATTAGGCACGTGTGCCCTCACGTCCAGTTGGCAACACATTCATCTCATAAATAAGGAAACTAATTTCCGGTTGACAGTTTCAATCGCAGATATGATCAAGGCTAGTACGTACGAGTGCTAGATAGTACTAGAAATTAGTAAAGGAGAGAAATCCCGGTTCACTGCTGCGATACCTCGACGACCTCCTCGGGCAGCTGCCCCCGCGGCGACGGCGCTCCCATCTCCCACGGCACGACCCGCACCCCGGCGCCGGTCTCCAGGGCGATCCTTCCCATGATTCCCCTCCCGGCGGCCGCCTCGAGCCGCGCGGCCTCGACCAGCAGCAGGCACGTGACGCTGCCGGGCCCGCCGCGGCCTGCCTCGTCGGCGCGTGGAGCGCCCCCTCCGCATCGACCACGGCGAGGAGGGCCTCCTGCACGGGGGAGAGCGCGAGGGGCTCGCGGAGGAGGAGGAGACTCGACGCGCCGGACGGGGTGGTGGGGCCCAGGACGACGGCGACACGGATGACGTCGGAGGCGGAGGAGGAGGAGTCGAGGGGGTCCACGCGCACCTGCAGCGCGGCGGTGCGGCGGCGGAGCGGGTTGACGGCGGCCGTAGAGGACCATGGTGTCGGCGTCCGTGAAGGATTGGGGGAGGAGGAGGCGAAGACGGCGTAGCCATCGCCATCGGCGGTGGGATCGGGGCCAGAGGAGGCGGAGGAGG
>JAAXCT010003557.1:0-31224 GCA_012490785.1 Eragrostis nindensis | reverse complement strand
GAATCCTCACGTACGAAAAACAAAATCAGAATTAGCCTAGCTTAATCGGATCCCACGCACCACTGCAGCTTCTGAAGATCTAGGTTCAGATTCTCTCATGCCACGATAGGTTTGTTTGTCGTTTAAATATCGTGTCCAGGACCGTAGAAACTAAAACAAGAGGAAATTCAGCGAAAGAATGCAGCTAGGATTCAGTGCCCTACCCTATAGTAAAAAAATACAAACACACCCATATAGGGCAGAGTATCAATGAGGCATGTTGTAGTTAAAAAGGATTTCTAAAGCTTAAGGTTAGCATACATGCATTAGTAAGAAGACATCAAAGAGCCGAACTGGCCATCAGCCTTTGATCAGTGCAAAAATTTGAACTACTTTGTAGTAAACATCTGCAATTTGTGAAAGAAAAATGAGGAGCCAATGAATTAGGGGAGATAGATACATCTAAATGACGGTTCAGATGCAGAATGGAGTGAAACCACAGGGATGGGTCAAATAAATATTAGTATTGATTGACAGCATTAAGTGACGTATAACCAAGAGCACCAGGCTTGCAATATTTTTTAAAAAAAAAAAATCTCCCCAGAAGAGCAACCATTGTGCAGAGGTCTATTAGATCACACCCAAATTCCTCCATGCATGGGCAGCACAAACTGTTTACTTGCAGAACCCCACAACATCGATTGCAAATTGAATTAATTAAATTACATGAAGGATGCTATGACGTTGAAATAACATCGATTCCCTGTTCCCAAAATACTCTAGCTAGCCATTGCAGATCCAAACTTGGTGGGGAGAAAGAACATCTAAAATTAACCATGATTCAACTTAACCTCCCCTGATCTCTGCCGCCCCGTCAATGTTGCGCTGTCGCCGTCCATCGGAGACTTGAGCAAAAGTACGGTTGTTCATGGGCACTCCTGATCTCGGTCCCGACGATGAGGGCGACCTGCGCGTGCGGGAAAGGGGGGCAGGCGGCGGCCTGCAGGGTTACGCGACGGCGGCGGCTGCAGATAGGATAACGTTGACCTTCGTGCTGTGCGACATGGCGAATCGCGCGTGCGCAATCACATGTTGCCCTGCAATGGCGATCTGACCAAGAAGGAGCCTCTGCACGATTATTACGGATTGGGAAAATCGCGGGGCAGGCGCCAGGCGAGCTCCGGATCAATGGAAAGAAATAAAGATCGCAATAATCAAGAGTGGGACTACGGCTGGGTAGCAAAACTGCCGGAATGGAAATTATTGAGAAAATGATTGTAAAATGGAAAACAATGTTTTGGAAAAGGAAAGCAATGTTCACGGTAGAAGATGGAGGTGGGGGTTGCAAAGGAAGGGTAACAAAGGGGATGGTGAGAAAAAATTATGTGCGGGAAGGAGGATGCTGCCTGCGCCATGACAATTGTCCCGTCCCCTTGTCCTCTTTCCCGATTGGCCCCACCAGCCCGGCAGGATCGGACGGTTTTAAAAAGGGTTTGATTTAGATCAACGATGGATCTACAAGTGGGTATATTGGCAAGGTAAAAATGATGTGTATCCAACTGGTTAGTGGCTAGTTGAAAAGTGTTTTTGTACTTATAAGTGTTTGGCTTTTTAATAATATAGCTTTAGCTTATCTGCCCACCAAAACTGAAAATTGTCTTTTCAGCGTTCCCAAACCGTACAAGGCATAAGCTTCCAACCGTGGATAAACTTTTCCTGACACATGTATAAGATAGATACAATTGGAGAAATATCTTTATATATAATTTTCTCATACTAATAAGGTAAATGTCCTCATGCCGATGACATTCTATGTAACTACGACTGGTAAATTCCTGACACTCGTGCTACCATGTCACACACATCAAGGCGATATTGAGATGCCAACTACGACTGGCAGCACATTCGATCAGTATTCGATATTTTAAGCTCGCCCTCTGATCCACGAGTTGGTTAGCTTAATTGCCAGTGTTTGATATGCTACGAGATCTGTCAACTCTTCCTAATTATGCGGGATAGGCATCAGATATCAACATGAGTTCGTTGAGGAAATGTGGAACTGAAGAATGAGTTGTACAGCCGTGTCAGAGATTCACGATCTGTCTAAACTAAATAACAATGAATAAAGAATCCAGATTCGACGATCATGATCACCACAAGAAGATCGGGGGGAGGAAAAGAAAACAGATCATACTTGAACAGCTACTTCTGTATCGCAGAATAGGCAGACCTGTCGGTGCGTCCAAATTTTACCTTTTTAAATCTGAGCGTGGTATGGCTGATTTCAATTTGATCAAGGATCTCAAGATGTTCAATTACGTTCAGTAGAGATAGCGAGAGCACAACCCCGTATGCATGATTCGTCCGGCACATCTATATAAACCTGGAGCCTGGAACACACACACACACACACACACAGGAGATGACAATGAGTATTATGGTGAGGAGGTCCCCTCCGTGGTCGTCAGGCCATCGGAGCCGGTGACAACCAGCATCACCATTAAGCTCTCGACTTTTGACAAGGGTCTCGTTAACCTTCCGGTCACATCCTTGTTCGTGTTCGAGCAACCGATCCATGAGCCCGCCAAGACATCAAGAGGGCCTTGTCCGAAGCCCTCGTCCACTACTACCCTATCTCTGGACGCATTGTTGATGCAGGAGCCGACGATGGCGAGCCCCACGTCCAATGCACCGGGGAAGGAGCCTTGTGGCGTCCGCCAACTCCGCGTTGAAACAAGTCAAGTTCTTGGACCAGTCGCCTGGCGCAGGAGCACTGCTAGAGGAGCTCGCCCTCTACTACGACCCCGCCGGGGTCTGTGTGACACCCCGTGTCACTGTAACCAACCCCTGCCAGTATCTCAAACTGAACTGAACCAAACATCAAGTCAAATTCAAATTGGAATTTCAAATTCAAACAAATTGTCAAACCAATGCTTGTGAAGCAACTCGAAATATTCAATAACAACTTAGCCAACAAAAATATATCTGGATAGCTCATCTCAAATGAGAATTTTGGAGAATTTTTGGTGATTTTATAAATTCTTTTGGATGCCCAAATAAATCCCCAAAGCTGAAAAAGTGATAACTTTGAAATGCTGCCATTTGAAATTCCTTTGGAGTCCAGGTATGCAAGTTGGCCAGTGGATACATCTTTCCAAGATCTTTCCAAGTTACCAATTTGCTAAATTTGGAGTTCATTTGCTAGTCCAAATTGCGTACACAAAGTTGGGGAAAACAGGATTGGAGTAATTCGGGAAAAAAAAGATTCCCGTGGGACCCACACGTCAGTCTCTCAGTTTCGTTCCGCCGGAGGTCGCACGCCGCGTGGACGCCGTTGTACGGCTCCGCCGCGCCGCCCACGTCGTTTCCCTCTCCTTATCCGTGCGCGGACGAGCGCCAAAGGAGCTGCTCCCCTTCCCCCCCCTCCCCCCCCCCCCCCCCCCCCTCCCCCCCCCCCCCCCCCCCCCCCCCCCCCCCTCGTGCCCGCTCTCCTCGCCGTCCGCCGCGCCATTGCCCTCGCCGCTCGAGCTCCGCCTCCACGCCGCGCGTCGCTGCGAGGCTCTTCCCAGCCGAGTCGCACTGCAAAGGAGTGTGTCACAACGCCGTCGAGCCAACCATGGGGCCCGTACTTCTTCCCGACGTGAAGAGGACGAATCGACCTCTCCTTCCCCGAGCCCGGCAACCGCCGCTCAGCCTTCT
The DNA here is from genome assembly GCA_012490785.1 of Eragrostis nindensis. Classification (NCBI taxonomy): domain Eukaryota; kingdom Viridiplantae; phylum Streptophyta; class Magnoliopsida; order Poales; family Poaceae; genus Eragrostis; species Eragrostis nindensis. Next base: position 27,546 of record JAAXCT010003557.1, on the reverse strand, counting down.
CGTCGTCGATTCGTGCCTTTCGGTGAGTCTCCTCGTCGATCTGTGGTTGCCCCGAGCTGCGCACCGCATTTTTGCACCCGTTGACAGCTCTTTTCCTTTCTCTCCGCAGCCCCGCCAGCCCACTGCGAGTTTTTCCCCTTCGACGCCGTTCACCGCCGTGGCCGCCTCTTCGTCGAGCCCCGCCCTTCGCTGCTTTGTCGTCGACTTCATCCGCGTCGGGGCAGTACTCTCACCTTCAAGTCGAGTCGACGCCAAGAACCCCACCTGACCGTGCCCTCCTCCCGCCCTCGAGACGCCGCCGAAGCTCCGTCACCCGCCGGCTCCCGTCGCCGAGCATCTTCCGGCCACCCGCGCGAGCTCCAAGTCCTCGAGGTGAGCTCGCCGTCTCGTTATTCCCCCTCCCGTGCCTTCCTTTCGTCGAAAGCTCGACGAAAACCGCCCTCCGGCGAGCCGCGCCGCCGCGCTCCGGCGAGGCTTCGACCCGGATCTACTGCGGCCAGGGCCATGTGGCCCTCCGTGCTGCCGGATCTGATTGGTCGCCTCTTTTCAAATTTCGGGAATCTTTTAATTTCCCAGAAAATCACAGAAGCTTCACAAATTCATAGAAAATCGAAAGTAAATCAGAAAAATCCAAATCCAATTTTGTTGGACTCCTTGTACTCAGACCTATCCAACAAAATTGTCAAACTGAACAAAATCATTTATGTTTTCTGGAAAATTTTATAAATATTAAACTGGTTTAAAATCATAATAAATTCTATGTAAATCAATAAACCACAAACTCTTGCAGGGTTGTAAATAATCTAATAAAACACTTACAGAACATTTTTTACTATCATATCCTGTTTAATTATTTTATTATGATTTAAATCATGTTCTGTATTATTTAATCATTATAAATAATTTGTATTACAATAAATCACCAAACTTCACAATAATTCACTTTCAGTGGCACTCTTCACCAGAAAAATGCCTCTGGACACAAAATAATTTCTGAAATTAATTAACTTAATAATTCCCTCAAGTTAATTTAAGTAATTAACTTAATCAAGAGTTAGGAAATACTTCAGACGAAAATAATTAATTAAGTTTTGCACTTACAGTGTAAATGACTGTTCCGTTAAGTAATCATGTTCGCATCATGTTATTGCATCTAACTTGCATTATTTCCTTGTCATGACGTGTAGTGACAGAGACGACTCCGGAGCCTCTGGACTTCCAGCTGTCGGGGAGACACAGGAGGAGGAGCGGCACACTGACCCTGTAGCTGACCCAGCTAGCTTAGTTCCTGAGCCAGGCAAGCCCCGGTGCATGCCTTCCTTGTTAGATTTTTTTACTTTCTCACTGATTGGGGCTAGTTATTGATTGTGCATTAGGTTTATTAGGAGTTGATGTGAAACCATAGAACTGCATTAGGACCCCTTCCATATTTACCTTGTGTCCTATTTTTGTAGTAGTTGGTTCTAGGACATCGTTAAAATCTGTTATGCTTAGGGTCTAACGAACGGGTAGAAGACGAGTGGTAGGTCCCACTCGTACGATAGGAATTACTCTGGATTGTACTAGCAGAATTTAGGTTTGTTGCAGACCGGACGGGGATTGTTGTGTAGGATGGTAGGAGGAGGCTGGGCCTTCACGGTGGTAGCCCCGTCTGTGTCGATTAAGGACCGTTCGTTGTTGCCTCCGCTGAGCAAGCTTGAACGTACTGATCACATGCTAGTGTTTTATGGGCCTAGTAAACTTAGTAGCTTACGTTGTCCTAGTGCGCGGTGGAAGCCTGCTCTTTCTATCATGGTATTCGGGAGAGAAAGGATGCTTTCCAATCGGGGCGCACGTCTGGGACGGGGACCGTGCGGGAAGGCCTTTCTCGGGAGGAGTTGGATCCGGCCTAGCTATAGGGGACCTTTGCGAAAGGTTGTCGCATGCGACTTTGCGCGTGCGCGTCGTGTACATTGATGCCGCCGCTCTCGGAAATGAGCAACCACTTGTTCACTGCGCCACATCGTAGTGTGATTATGGATGATGATGATGCTAGATTATTACTGTTATCTTTGTATCTTATTGTATACTGTTGTTATCTGATGTATTGTTATTTTATACCGTTTTAGAGATAAGTGCACTGTTTTATTGGTAAGTGCTTAATTGAAATAAAACTTGAAAGTAAGGACCAAGTAATTAGTGCGTTTTTATGCAAGTGAGTCAGCCTGCCCTTGTAGCCTTTGCATACTAGGAGGAGTCGGCTGTAGTTGGCCATGTTGACGGGTAAGTCTTGCTGAGTATTAGTTGCTCAGGGGATGGCTCTTTAAGTTTTATGCAGGTAGCGTCTTCATCCCTGACTCGTCTGGTAGAGGTGGCCAGTGGGACGGACAGTCCTGTGGGCTGGACGGTTCACTGGGAGCTGAGAAGTGATCTCCAGCTGAGTTCGCATCATCGGGCTTGTGATGCGGATTCGTGTATTGTGAGCGTGTGCTCCTTGGTGTATCGTAGTTTCCTTCAGAATTGGACTTTGCTTTATTGTTGGACTTCCGCTGTGCTATTCGATGTTTAAGACTTAATTTTTGTGCTCTTTATGTGATGTACTGTTGTGTCTGTTCATCGCACTTCCGACTCGATGCAGCGGAAAGCGGAAACGCTACAGTCTGTGGCCCCTCTAACCCGTTGATGATGATGCAGGTGACCGAGTTAGCCTGCGGCGGCTTCGTCGTAGGCGTGACATGGAACCATGCCATTGCCGATGGTTCTGGAATGGCTCAATTTCTGCAGCCCGTCAGCGAGATCGCGCGTGGTCTGTCCCAGCCATCGGTCGTTCCCATCAGATGGACGAGGCACTCCCGAGCCTCCCTCCATCGCTCGTCGCCTTTCAACAGCTTATAGTCACCCTTGAGCTGCTGGACCTTGCTTGCCTCGACGTCACCATCCCGTCGAGCGCGATCGACCGCGTAAGAGCCGAGTACCTTGTCCGCTCCGGCGGTCAGTCAACGTGCACCATGTTCGAGGTGGTCACTGCCGTGCTGTGGCAGTGCCGCACTCGTGCTATCATGTCAAACCAGATGTAACAGCCCAAAAATTTAAATACAATAAAATTCACTCAGATTTTGAATTTTTAGATTTATAGGTAATTCCATGATTTTGCAAAAATAAAATCTCATTAAAGTAGCCTAATAAATAGAATGTGAGAAATTTCCTAAAATAAAAGTTCATGCTCAAGTGTTGTTCTCTTTTTCCATTTATCTGGGGTTTATTTGGTGTTTATCTCTCTCTCCCAAATTTGAATTCTATTCAAATTTGTCCAAACTCAAATCTGAGAAATGTTCAAACATTTTTTCCCGGGCTTCCCTCTCTCTTTTCCCTTTTGCCGGCCCAGCCCATCTTCCTTTCCCTTCTCTCTTTTCCCGAGCGGGGCGCTTCTTCTTTTCTTTCTTCTCGGCCCAGCGCAGCCCGCGCGGCCCGTCCAGCCCAGCCGTTGGCTGTCGTCTTCCTCAGAGAGAGAGAGAGAGCTCTCTCGAGCTCTCTCGCCACTCCGCCGCCTCTCTCTCTTTCCCTGCTCTCTCACTTCCCCTTTCCAGCTCATGTCCTCACGCTGCTGTAGCCATACCGCCGGGATGTCACCTTGACCAACGAGCCGTCGCGTCGATGTACGGGGCGGCGCCGCGCCATTTAAGCCGTGGCGACGACCGCTGGAAGACCCGCTCTCACAGCCGGGTGACGAGCTCGTCAACGCCGTCTAGAAGCGCCGCCTGACTTCACAACCAAGGCGCCGACCTCGCCGCGCCGCATTTGATCCAACCGGATGTTGCCACGCGCCATGTCGCCGGAAAAAATCCCCGCGGCGAGCTTCTCTCTCGCCCGGTTCGCCGCACCGCTCGCCACCTAGGCGTACGGCCTCACCGCAACCCATACCGCGCCGCAATTCCTGACCCTATCCCCTTAACTCCTACGCCAAGTCGCACATTCAAAGCACCGATAAGTCTCTTCGCCGGAAAATATCACCGCCGGCAATATTCTTGCACGCACCGCCTCCTCGCGCCTATAAATAGGCTCGCACACCCCTGCGTAGCTCCCCATCACCACCACTCCACAAATCGAGCGCCACATTAACTCAATCGCCGTCGATCCCCTTTCGTCCCCATCTCCGGCCACCGTGCCATTCAGCCGTTCCGGCAAGCTCCTCTCCCCTTCTCTGTCTCCACGGCACCGCTGTCACTCCCTTGCTCGAACCCTAGCCTTCCTGAACCCTAGCCCGGCGCGCACCGAGCGCTGCCGTCCGCCGCCGCACGAGCTCGACGACGGCCGCCGTCCCGGCCGCGCCTCGCTCAACACGCACGCCCTCCACCCTCGCTGTGACCCCGCGCATATTCTAGACAGCACACACTCGTGAAAACACACACGCACGCGTGACCGCATCGCACTCCACCGCCGCGCTCCACTCCAGCGAGCCCGCGCTGCCGCTTCGGGTCGCTCGCGTCGACGACAAGCTCGACCACCAGCTTCGCCTTCGCGTCCTCTATCCCTGCGGCGAGATCCCGTCGCCCTCGTCCCTCCTAACGCCGGCGGCAAGCTCTCCGCCGCGTTCAGCCCAGCGCCGCCACCCTCTGACCCAGTCGTCGCCGTCCGACGTGGCGTCCACATCAGCAGTGGGCCCCACCACATAAACCCAGTCAGCACTCCTCTCTCTCTCTCTCCCCCATGCACCCGACTCACATAGACCACACACACAAGCTCCGGTCCACAGATCTCATACACCTAGTCCACAGCACAGTAACCCGGGGTGCCCTATGCAACCCGACCCCACCAGTCAGCCTCTGTAGCGCATACTATTCTGCTAGGAACACCCAGCTAGTGCACACAGGATTCTATTTCGAGACTTTCCCTTTTTAGAAAAATTCAGCAGAAAATATCTTATATTCCCTAGATTATTTTGCCACCTTTCCCAACCTCAGAAAAATACAATATTTCCAGGATAAATAGGAAACCTAATTCTTTTTCTTTACCCCATAATTCCATCCTTCTAGATTTTTAATAGATTCTTTTCCCTGAATTCCTATTTAATTCAATCCTATCCATTCATATCAGTCCCAATTCTATTTGAGTTTATTTGACTATTATTTGGATTTTACTTAGTTGCTTTTATTTTATTTGCGATAGTACTTATTCCTCGGTAATTTGCATAATTTAGCTAACGAGGAGTTTGAGGAGGAGCCCGAGGACCCGGATACGAGGAGAAGCACGAGGAAGAGTTTGAAGGCAAGTTCTAACTTTCCTTGATCATTTGATCCTATGATTTATAACTGTAACGTCCCGACCCGCCCCTCGCCGTCCCCACAGGCCGGAACCGGTCCCGACCCGCCCCCTCGCCGTCCCCACAGGCCGGAGCCCCTTACGCCTAGCAGCTCTCTAGGATGTCAAGAATGTCCTCCCAGACCAACACAAGTCTTTTCTACGCACTTTGTCCTCACTCATGCGCACCCGGGACAAACTCCCGGTCGGTCACCCATCCCGAAATTGCTCCAGACCAAGCACGCTTAACCTCGGAGTTCTTTCGAGATGAGCTTCCGGAAAAGAAGTTGCAACTTGTTGATATGAGTATTCTATCAATCCTATTAAGCCCTAGGCCGGGGTGTGTTACAATAACCACATCCTATAAATGGCCTGTTTAAATGCTTATGTATGATGCATGCTTATTTTATTATTTGAAATGTTGTGTTAGTTATGAACCTATTAGGATAGCAATCCTTGATATTGATGTATGTTACCTTGATAAACTAGGATGTTTCCTTCATTATGCTATAATAATGCTGAATTATTGCCTTGATATTAGATTGCTTAGGGATTTACTGCAACTATTTAGTTGTTACACAATAATCATGACTTTTGGTGAAATGTGTGAAAATGTGTGCTTGGTGTGTGTGAGTAAATAAAATGGGAGGGTGATAACCAACTAGTGTGTTGGGGTGAAGTGAGGCATTTTAGGCGCGGGCGAGACTGGTGAAAGGTGATTAGTAACCCACATAGGTGGTGATAGGTGGGAAGATGCTCGCCTCTGCCGATTAAGGACGGTTCGTTGGACCTCGCCCCAGTGAACCCCGTGCAACCAACAGATCTTGTTAGGGCAAGACTTGACCCTAACTTTCTGGTGCCTACCACTTGATCCACCTAGGAGGCAGTAGTAGTGCAACGAGCAACCAGGAGCAGACACGACATCGTAATTGGTCGTTGTCCGACTTGGCCATTGGGCCATTGACTACTTTTAGTCGCATTATAGTCCCTGGGTCAGTAATGGCTCAGTGGCGTGGGTGGGATTGTGGGGACACTCGGGAAAGGTGGGTTCCGCTATGTTGCTCTCTTGCTAAGAGCGATGTAGTCTGTAAGTAAAGATGTACACCTCTGCAGAGTTTAAATCTATCCGGATAGCCATGTCGCGGTCACAGACGCGCTATGGTTGAGTTCACAATGATTAGTCTTACTTACTCCTTGAAGTGTGAGTGGGCAGTAGTTTGCCCGTGTTTTGAAGTGAGAGTCCGTACGGCCGTGCGCCCGAAGGCTCGCCTAAATCTGGGAACTGACAGGATTGACATATCTCCCCCAGGGCCAACCTACTTAATCATGACAAACAAATTCTTTATAAAAGGTTTATGCTTTTAAAATAAACCCTGCATTAAAATAAGCTTTCTGCTAAAATATAAGCCATGTAGCCTAACTCTTCATAAAGCCTTATATGCATCTATGACCCTTTGAGTAGTGTTAGGACTTGCTGAGTACCTTATGTATTCACCCTTGCTTTAATCATTCAGAAAAAGATGTTGAGTATGTTGAGTATGAAGACGGGGTGACGATGAGTAGGGTTCGCGTTCATCGCCCGAGTTGCTTGTAGAAGTTAGACTCTCCGCTTTCCGCTTTATATTGTTAGTTTGTGGCCAGGCCTGCCGACCACTATGGTATTGTAATTTAGAGTCTTTACAAGACATTTGTGGTACTGTAATAATAATCGAAGATGGACTTGGTATTATCTTATTTTTGTGCGTATCAACTACTGATCCAGGAATTGGTACGGTAATCACAGTAGATTTCAGAAATAGAGTCCGACACCATACGCCCCTGTTGTGCTTTCGTTTGCAGCTAATTTACGCAAGCATGTTGGTGCCTAAGAGGGCTACTACGGCAACTGCTCCACCGGGCATATGGTCGTGGCCACAAGCGCCATGGTGGCGAACGGGGAACATCATGGAGGTAATCGAGATGATCAAGCACGCCAAGGATCAGATCCCTCACCTGTTCGTCAAGGGAGATCATGGAACAGCTGGCAGCAACCAGCAGCAGCAGGAGCAAGCGGCTGCAGGGTCGCAGCTGCAGCTTGACCGCGAGGCTCGGTACAACATGCATGTTGCTTTTGTCTTCCTGGCGAAATCTCGGCTTCGAGGAGCCGGATTTTGGGAGCGGGAACCCGGCAAGGGTGATGGCCCGCCCACATTAAACCAATGGATCACCCATGCCTGTCTGTTTTTTTTTTTTTTTTTTTTGGGCAAAAACACAAGAGCTCTATTGATTCACGGCAGAGTTACAATCTTTAGTTACTACCCCTAATAGCCAGTCTGGGGCATAACCAAAACTAGACCACATAGCTTCACTAACTGTTGGCATTTTCGCACAGCTATGAGCTGCCAAATTTGCCTCTCGATGTAAAATGAAATACAAAAAGATAATAAAGATCTGCCCAGCTCTTGGATTCCTTGCAAAAGATCGCCAATCATTTATCTATCACCTTCCATCGATTTCAAGGAGTTAGCTAAAGATTGATTCCCCTGCCTCTGTGATGTGCCCGAAATGGAAAGGAATGGACGGGGCCAACGTGTTGTCACTCTGTGTCAAGAAGGAGCATGCCGACGCCTCCTCGGTGAAATTGCAAGGTTACGTGATTGATGTACTGCTTTTTACCAGCTTTTTTTTTTATTAAGCGTGACATTATTTGTGAAAGTTTTTATTATGCATGTAAACGTTGTTCAATGTATTAATTGTTCTGTATTTAAGGCGACATTCCCCTGACTCATTACTGTTCCTAGCCACATGCGTTCGCACAGGCTCTCTACGGGGGAGAAAAAAAATCATCTTTGTATGTGACCAGTATAAGGGTCTGAGTGTAAATATTTGGATCGTGATTATTGGTCGCGATCCAAACGAGGGGTGTTTTGCAAAAATGCTTTTGACTGGGGTCAGGCTTCAGTCGGCCAGTCTCACGCCGTTGGATCGAACCTGTGCGGTCAGGATGGAGGCATGGGTCCAGTTCAGGAGCGGAACCGGCGGCCCCCAGAAACTCCACCGCGGCGGAGACGGCCGCCGCCGCTCCGGCACGCCCACCCCTGCGTCTCCTACGCGGATCTGCGGGCTTCGATCACCGAACCAGCGCCGCGCGACTGGCCAGGACGTGCTGCTTCTCCTGTTGCGGCTAGCCCAGCCCCCACACCTCCTCTGCTCGTCGCCGGCGGCGCGGTTGCGAAATCGGCGACCGCGGCTGGTGGTTCCCCTTCCGCGTCATTTTGGCGCGTTGCACGGTACATGCATTCGATCTTGATTTGATTGCCCCGCTTGGAGCGGAGCTGTTTAGTTTCCCTTTGCCAAGTTTCGTACTGCTGTACACCTTTTGGTGCAACCAAGTGCGTCTTGTTTCATACGCCAAGGTCATTGTTAAAATCTTGGCATATATAGAAGCTTTGATCTTCCCTTGGCATACAAGTTTTGTGTGTGGGTTTTATTAGTTTATAGAGGATGGCATATTGATCTTAGCACTCATCGTCAGTGCTACTGCTACTGCTAGAGTGCTGGTTTTGTTTCTTCTTGAAGGATGCATGCAAGTACGTCTGCGACTATGCTCCCGTTCAGCTGACGTGAAGTGTTGAAAAGGTTTGATCTAAAATAGAGAATTAAAGATCTTTCCAAATGATTTATGAATCATTTAGCATCCCTTTAAGATAATAAATGTCACGTCTGCAACCTGACTGAGCAAGTATGCATCTCATGATGCAAAACGCTGGAACTGTTTCCATTATCTAAAAGAGGGGACTGGGAAATTATGCAGATCCTTTATGCACCACCTGCTGTGAAAATAAAGGTGATTACACCTGTTGCAGGTTTGAGATAAGTAAGCAGTTTTAAGAAAGCCGAGAGTATAAGGATGATGCATCTCCTTTCTCTATTGAATTGACAGAACTCCTTTCATTTGTATCATCACCATTAGTTTTTCAAGGATTTGAGCTTTTCATCTCGCTTTCATATAATTAGTACAACTGGCCCTTTTACCCAAAATTGTCAAATTTAAACTGGAGAAATTTAGCTTATGACATTATTATTTGTGTTTCAGTTGCATGCCTACTGTTTACTCCTATGACACACATAGTGCTTAATTTCTGTTTACTGGTTATGATGTCAAGGTAGTCATTCCATACTATAAATGTGTTGGGGTATTGAGTTGTTCGCTGAAAAAATGCTTACAAGTTCTTTAAGGTTCTACTATAGAAAAAATATTGTAATGTAATTAATATTAATGATTGAGTGAAGTCTTTCTCGAATTTAGTTCTGCTGGAACAGCTGCAATCTGATCTAATATTATCGATAAACTGATCTAAACAGGTCATTCTCAAAATAGTGTTGTTACGCCTTATTACTGCTTCATCACACAGATCTACTTTGATAGACCCTCAATTTTCTGATAAGTTGTAACTTTGTGGAGGGAAGGGATGCCGAACTAAGTCATATATCATTGAAAGATTAAGCAAACTCTTTCTCAATTATGAAAAAATTAGACCAAATGAGGTAAACCATGCACATTTGACATTTGGTCCAGCTACATTGTGTTGCTTTCTCATCCTGGGTTCCCAGTAAATTTATCTGTATTTTAAGTACTCTATTTTTCCATTTTATTAGGCAATCTGAACTTAGTGGCATTCTTATAAAACTAATTGACTGCTGTAGGTAGTGTAGTGTATAGCAAACGAGTAATAATGGGTGTAGATGGCAGTATAAATGGAGGGGACATCGGACAAAACACAGAAGTAGGTATCCACTGCATTGTTGATTTATATTTGCCTCCGATGATTTTTTCACACTAAATCATTTTAGTTTTAGATTAATTTAAACTTGATGCCTGTCTCAAAACAGTCAACTCTAAGGTCAGGGATGTGTGAAAAAAATGGGGTGGTAAAATGGTTATGGAATATTATTAGTGCAAAACTCAGACCGAGAGAAAAATAGGCTTTGGATAGTTGGATATATACATGATGACTGTGTTCAAAACTGGTTACTCAACCGGTACGCTTCCATGCGGTTGTTAGACAAGGTAAGTAGGTAACATACATTCAACACGAAAAGCAGCCTGCCCAGCAGGATGGACCTTCTCGCTAGCCCCGTCTGTTGCATAGCCACTACATGCACCAGTATGCCAGGACTTCTAGCTGTATACTACCGTCGGTTCTCGAGCCCGTTCTTGTGTGGTAATGGTGATTGTCAGTCAGTTTGCGCGTGCCGGCTCCCAATCTCGCACCTGGTATAGAGCCAGTGAACCCTAAGATACATCTGATGGCCCATGTATATGTGGTAAAAGCTGTGGAGATAATAATTCAAACTTGATTCTCATTCCTGGTGCATCTCACTCTTAACCAACTGCTGATCTTGCGATGAAACCATGGTTTGTGGATGCCATTTCAGCCTCGTCACCGCTCCTTTTGACAGAAAATTTCAGCCTCGTCACCCGTTCTTTTTGACAGAAAACTAAACAGGAGCTCAGCGAACTTCCACTGTTGTAGAAGCTTGCTTATGATCTAGAAGTACATGTGTGATTCACCAACCTTCACATCTTGCTAGTACACCAGCTATATATTGCCATACATAACGATGACACACGATTCATTAAAAGGAGATGCAAAGCAACCTTGGAGTTTTTCATTTACAATTGGGAATCACCGAGCAGCTCAAATTCATCATCAGTATGTTTTCTATGTACAGAAGCATCATATTACTAGTCACGCTTGGCGACTAGCAGGTATTCGCAACGACGATTTTGTAAATGCTTAATAAACGTATTTTAGTCCTTGTACCAGTTTTTAGATATGTTTAGTTTGTTGCTATGCATGTTTGCAGCCTACCTCGCATTTGCAAAAACCAATATGTGTGCGGTTACTCATCAGGGTTCAACATTTGTGTCTTTGAAGTGTTTCAGTGATTACCGTACCAGTCATGTGCTATACCCCAACAGACAAGGCCAACACACATGCTTAAGCTTAACGACTCTCTTGGCTTTTTTTTTAAGGCGAACTACGGCGGGTAAGTTGCCGGCCTGAACTTTGTTAAAGGCTAGCCAGGAGGCAGGAAGTCCCATTCGAATCAGTTTGAACAGCTTGCCAATGTCGCCCATGTTCTTTTCGCCCTCAGTCTTCAGTATTATTTCTGTTCTTTTTTTTAAGAAAATGTGGTGTTACTTCTGCTAGCAACAACTAGAGTAACACTGAAGCCAGAGCAGTTGACACTTGCTATATGCTGGTAGGTAACTCGGCATCATTATCATACTATGACGACAATAACAATCCTAGTCAAGGGAGGAGCTTAGATCTTAGAACTGCTATCATAGGGCATCCTGTTTCTCTTGAATCATGGAACCAGTTGTTAATATAGTGGATATATGGCTAATAGCAATTTAAATTAAAGAGTGGCTACCTCTTCGTGTGATTATCCCCTATTTAGTGTCGACACCCTCTTCTTGAACTCAAGCTGCATCTCTGGTGCCGTTTCTTTTATATCGTGCGCATGCCAGCTAGGAAGCAAGACCGTACCGGAGCCAACAGTTTGTGGATATATTTTATTCAAAAGAGAAAAAAAAAAGGTGCCTTTTTTTTTCTCTCTGCCTCAGTAATCCACTCGTTTCTAGTTGATCAGGATGTGCCAATAATTGGCGGAATCAGCAATGGAATGGATCCCAGTCTCACCGAAGCTTGCGAGCTTCTGCTACTGCAATTTTACGACCAATGTGCTGGATCCCTTGCTGCATGGCGAAGTCAAAGCAACCGAAAGCCCTTGGTAAGACGTACCACAAAACAAACTCTCCCGCTCTAACCGTTACCCTGATGCATCCCAGTCTCAGCATCTTACTGCGTCACCGAAGCCACTCGGCATCCACGCCATATAGCAGTTATGAGAGAGGTTTGCAAGCTTATACTAAAGTTTATCTGGGCAACGTTATGTTATTTGTTCAGTAGCTGTACAGCCTGAACCTTCACCAGGCAGTACATGGGAAACTCGAAGCAATTGCATGGACTCAGAAGCCTTTCTGGTCAGAAATTATTTGTCCCTCTATTTATAAATCTGCATAGCCAAGTATTGTCCAAAACTTCAGTCCCCAACACTAAAAGCCTGACATCCCGTTTCACACAAAAAAAAAAAAGAAGCCTGACATCCCAAACTAAATTAGCACGTGTCACTCATCGTTGCAGCAAAGCGTGGCGTCCTATAATACCATCATGTCTAGAATCCCAAACCATGTGGCATACTGCATGATGATGTAGGTTCAGACAGACGTCCAGGACAAAGCTTGTAAAACACACTAATCCATTGTGGGTTCAGATAGACTTGTGCCTATATTTTGAAGGAGAACGGAACGGCGAAGCACTAGCCGAGGAACGAATTTGCGACAGACGCCAGACTGCTGATGGAAGCCGCAGTAGACGAGCAACCTCGCTTGGCTGATCGCGGGTGCGATCACGGGGTCGTGGTGTGACGCGGGCGCGATTGACTAAGGGTTTTGAGCACGGAGACGCCGGAGTGGGTGGGGGCGTCGAACCTCGCCTGAGACGAGGCGGCGGGAGCCAGCCAGGAGGAGGATGACGAATGGGAGCAAATATGTGCTGTTGGGGATGGAGACTGGGACGGCGACGGAGTACGGATTTGCAGTGGTACGGAAGGAGAACGGCGTGGCTGGGAAGTATTCTAGGCTCCCCGGCCGGCGTCGGGGTCGGCGTCGCCGCTACCGCCTCCGAGGCCCCGTCCGGCAACGGGTGCTGCGTCTTAGGGTGGTTTATGGAAAAAGTCCATTAAACGGGGTGATGTGTAAATAACTGGATCCAATTCAGGGATGTATATGTTAAATATTGAATCGCGACTATTAATTACGATCCATCTTAGGGGGTTACGTGTAAATATTTGGATCGTGATTATTGGTCGCGATCAAATAAGGGGGCTTTTTGCAAAAATGTTCTTCACGGTGGTTAACCGTCAGGCGGCCAGGCTTCCACCGTTGGATTGAAATTGTTCGGTCCGCATGGAGTTACAGTTACGGATCCAATTTAGCAGCGGAACCGGCCGCCTGAGAAACTCCACCGCGGCGGAGGCGGCGGTCGCCGGCTCTCGCTCCGGCACGCCCACGGCCCACCCCTGCCTCATGCGCAGCTCTACTGACTTCGCTCACCGACCCAGCGCCGCGAGACTGGCCAGGCTCCCGGAGCCACCGCATCCTGCTTCTCCTGTCGCGGGTCGCCCAGCCCCGACACCTCCTCTGCTCGACGCCGGCGGCAGTTGCGAAATCGGCGACCGCGGCTGGAGGTAACCCTTCCGCGTCATTTCTACACGTTGTAGACACCGAATCTTGATTTGATTTCCCGTTGGAGTGCTGGAATGTGCGGGACTGCTCTGTTTCCTTTTGCCAAGTTTCGGTATCACTATTTGGTACGTAGTAGCAGAGAAGAGAAGCCCCCTGATCTGCGGTGAAATTTCTTCATAATTGATATTGATAGACACTTTATGTTGTTGTTGTGTTAAAGTTTAAAACTGTAGCTCTGGATGTATCAAAGTAGAACGTCTAAGCACGAACCCAACTATTTTGCTGCATTGTGTCAGTCAGTCGGTCAGTGTTTTTCCATGAGTAAGGTGGTGTTTTTTCCATCCCCTCAAATGTGCAACCAAGTGCGTCATCATACGCGAAGCAAAACCTGTCAGGCCATAGCCAAATTGAACATGTCAGATGCTGAGTCTGTGTGTGTGATTGCTCTTACTTGATCTTTGCAGGTCGTTGTTAAACTCTTGGCATATATATAAGCTTTAATCTTCCCTGGCAAACAACTATGAGTGTGTGTTCTAGTAGTTTATAGAAGATAGCATATTAATCATAGTATTCATCGTAAGTGCTACTACTGGAGTGCTGGTTTTGCTTTCTTCCTTGAAGGATGCATAGCTGCAACTATTCTCCGGTTCAGCTGATGTGAAGTGTTGAAAAGGATTGATCTAAAATAGAGAAATCAAATAACTTTTCAATTGATTTGATGAATCATTCAGCATTCCCTTAAGATAATGGTCAAAGCTGCTACCTGACTGAGAAATTATGACTCTCATGATGCAAAAGGGCCGGAACATTTTCCATTACCTGTTGTAAGTTAAGCAAGCATTTTGTAAAAAAAGTTGAGTATAAGGATGATGCATCTCCTTTCTCTATTGAAAAACAAAAACTCCTTTCATTTGTGTCATCACCATTAGTATTCCGAGGACTTCATCACTGGACATATGTTGTTACATTTCAGTAGAATTTGAGCTTGTTCACCTCGTTTCATGTAATGAGTACAACAGACTCTTTTACCTGAAAATGTCAAATTTAAACTGAAGAAATTTAGCCTATGAGATTATTATTTTTGTTTCAGTTGCATGCGTCCTGTTTAGTTCTATGACGCAAAGTAGTGTTTAACTTCTGTTTACTGATTATGATGTTCAAGTAAGTCGTTCCATATTCTGAAAATTACTGGCTATTTTGGGTTGTTCATCGAAAAAAATGCTTAAAAGTTCTTTAAGAGTCTACTATAGAAAAATATTAAAGTGTAATTAATATAATGATTCAGTGAAGTCTTTTTAGAATTTTGTTCTACTAGAACAGCTACAATCTAATCTAATGTATTTACAAGAAAAAATTAGTCTAAAATGTCATTCTCAAATAGTGTTGTTATGCCTCACTGCTTCATCACGTAGATCTACTTTAATAGCCCCTCATTTTATGATGCCGAACTCTATTCATATAACATTGAAAGATGCACAAAATCTTTCTCAATTATGAAAAAATGGACCGAATGAGCAAACCATGCACATTTGATCCAGCTACATTGTGTTGTTTTTCTATCCTGGGTTCCCAGTAAATTTATCTGTATTTTAAGTACTTTATTTTTTTCCATTTTTGTGGACAATTTGAACTTGGTGGTGTTCTGATAAAACTAATTGACTGCTGTAGGTAGTGGATTGTATAGCAAACGACTAATAATGGCTGCAAATGGAGGGGACATTGGACAAAACACAAAATTGGGTAGGTGCACTGCATTATTGATTTATATCTATCAAATATATTTGCCTCTGATGGTCAGTCTTGATGCCTGTCTCAAAACAGTCAATCTGAGGTCAGTCGATTTTCTAATCCATGGCCGATTCTGGCTATTGAAAGGTAAAGATAAACCGTCTGTTTGCTGAACAGAAACTACCGTATCAGTTTGCGTCTGGCACATAGCCACGTTCACATAGAGAGGAGGTCAGCTGCATCTAGCTTTGATACTTGAATAGCACCTTGAATCTCAATATTTTCCGTACTGATCATTTCTAGTTTGCTGAAGCAAACATGTTGTTTAAGGGGGCTCCTAAACTAACGTAAGGAGTGGCTAGAAAGTTTTTTTTTTTTTTTGCGGCCCCAGTGGCTAGAAAGTTTGATGTGTATATTTAAATGGTGTTTTGTGACAAACAGAGAATCACAGAATCAACAATTTTATAAAAAAGATATATGCTTATGTCCCATACATCAATGAAGAATATGGTCCAATTAAATTTGTACCATCCAAGTTCTTCTTAAGTTTCCACTCATGTGATTTTGGGATGTACTATGGTTCATCTTTAATATTAACTCTTCCCTTGAAAGAACATCAAAAGTATAATCACTTCTATATTGCAGTTGATTTGTGGTACAAACTTAATGTTCCCAAAACAAGCATTCTATCAAGTTGTTCCCATCCAAAAAAAAATGGCTAGTAGAGATATCTCAGTGGTAAAATTGGTTCGTCGGTGCTAGAGAAGAGTGCGTGAAAGAACCTATTCTTCTAACCGTTCTTCTTCACTCGTGAATTCAAGTACATTGAAGTATCTTTTTCAGGTACAGTGTATTCCCTGAGCCTCTCATGCAAAACCCTTGTTATCTCGGAAAGCCCATGAAACTAATATGAGATTCTCCACGCCTGAAGAAGATTCATGAGCCACTGGTCACTGGAGGTGTGCAGTAGAGAGATGTGGAGTGAAGGGAGATAAACCGTAGGGTTAGGGGTAGAGGGATGAATGATGCATTATTACTGCTAGGACAAAGTACTAAGACAAGTTATTCTCTCAGTCATACCTATTCACTTTCTTGTGGCCTCAATGCCTAAACTGTAACATCAAGAAGAACCGTGAAATAGATTTCATCTTCAATAAAAAATTTCATAGAACAGAATACAGTTTCTTTTGTTCCAGTTCTTCTAACCTGCTAGCACTGATGATTATAGCAGTGAAGAAGGTAGAAAATATAGCGTACAACAAATGAATATAAAGGATCCAAAAAAGGAGATTTTTCTGCCCAAACGCTAGGAACACTCTCCTGTTGATATTGAAGTGGAAAATAAATTGAGGTTTTAGACATGTCACTATGTCAGCATCTTCCAAAGGAATTTCTATGGAACGTAAATGGTGTTTTATGGCAATAGAACCATTGGTGATAGGGGAGCCGTAGTCCAACAACAATTTTATGATCGCCAAAGCTGAACCGAAAAACTGTGAATGGCTCTGGTTCAATTCAATAGACGACCCTGGGCCTGGCATGGTGAACTGAATGAACCACGTTCCTGTGGTCAGACTGACCGCAACAGTTTACGGTAAACATCATATCCTCTGAATTTAAAGGATATTTGATCCTCTACCCATTGCAACAAACACCCGGTAAATAATCCTCTGTATTCAAGGTTGAGGACGCGAACCGCCAAATCTGGTGGCCGCCTCTCCGTCCCCCACAAATCGCCTTGCTGCTGTGGAGGCCTTTCCCTGCGCACCTCCAGCTCCCCTGCGAGCGCCGCTGCGCGCGCCCCTCCCTCTCCCATGCGAGCGCGTCAGCTGCTCCTGCTCCTCCCCCGAGAGCGAGCCGGCAGGCTGCTTCCTGCTCATCCTCCTCCAATGGCGCCGAGGCTGCTGCCATCAAGATTCGGCAGAAGCCCAAGCCCGAGGCTGATGGCCCAGAGAACCTACCGTTGGTATACGGAGTCTGCGCAGCCTTCTTCTCCCTTCTGGTCGCCACAACCAATCTCGCCCAGCCTAGCCCCTTCCTCCCTCTTCTCTACTCCCGATCGATCAGGTCAAGTTGCCTCCGGACCAGATCGATCGATCTTGATCCCCTCCAAATAAATCCACTCATCCAAATCGTGAAGAAAGGGGACGGGATGGTTGTTTGTTGGGGATCGAGATTAGGGTTGTTTTTGTTCCTAATCGAAGATGATGACCCCGGTCCTATCCGTTCCGCCGCCGACGGCGCCGTCGTCGGCGCCAACGTCGGCTGCGGAAGGCGGAGCAGCGCGGAAGCCTGGACGGGAGAGAAGAGGCGCAAGGCCGCCGGCTACTCGTCTCCTCTCCCGGTCTTGTCTCGTCGGTGTCCGACGATTCTTCGCTGTTCGATGATTCTTTGCTGCTCGACGAAGTCCCGGCGCGGCTGTGCCTCTCCTGGACCGCCGGCACCCCTTGCCGGACGACATCGCGCCGGCGGGGCGGCTTCTGCCTGCTCCTCCCCGGCGGCCTCTGGGAAGACGAGCGGGCCGTCGTGGTCGCCGACGAGCGCGGCGCTGGGCGGACGGCGAGCGCGGCCATCTCCTCCACCTGCAGCGGGTGCCGCCACATCGCGGTGGGGAGCACGAAGTAGACCTCCGACGGGCGCCTCGTGATCGCGCGGGAGGCGGCCCCGCGTTTCCGCGTGGGGGGGGAAGGTCGAGGACCGCATCTTCTCCACGATGTAGATGCGGTCGTCTTCTTTGACGCCGTCGCCGGCGGCGGAGAGAGGAATTGGGGGGCAACAACGTCTCCTGCTGGTGGCGCGGATGTTGGGCAGCGTGGCGACGCAGTGGTCGCCGGCGTCGTAGAGGAACGCGCCTGGGGACTGGGTGTCCACGAAGACCGTCCTGCTCTTCGACAGCCCGACGCAGTGTGTCTCTTGCCAGTGCTTCGGTTGGAAGTTCATCGGTGGCGGTGGTGCACCGGTTGGCGGACGCAGACGCGAGCGCGTTCCCTGCGATCGACGACGAGGTGGAGGCCGTCCACGAGGAAGGAACCCGTGCCGCCGTCCAGTCGCAGCGGCAGGAGGCTGGCGCCGCCGGCGACGCGCATGGAGAGCGCGGGGGCGAGCAGGGGATGGAGGAGAAGATAGAGGCTACTGTTGCAGCAAAATGGAATTTGGAGGATGGAATTTTTTTAAAGGAGAGCAAGAGAAATTTTTTGAGGGCGGAAAATAGGGGAGACTGGGTCAGTCTCAGGCGACACGAGCAGAAGCCCGGCCGAGCCCTCGCACCACCTCAAACAACGAGGCCCTCTTTAACTGCGGCAGCAGCGCACCAGAGGCGAGGTTCGTTGAGGGCGTCGGTCCGTTCCTCAACCCTGCACGCGACTCGCCGCCGGCGGCGCCGTGCCCTGCTGCGCCCGGTCTTGGAGAACTCCCAGCCGCTTCTTGCTGCTTGAAGCCTGCGGCATTCTGGAATCGGCAACGGCGACCAGCCTTTCCATTATCCTTAATTGCGCCATGCTGGTGAGTGCAAAGATCTGAGCGCCATGCTGGTCCTGACTTCCTAGATCCTAGCTAATCCTATACTTCAAACATGCAGAGCAAGAGAGAATGCATTCTTGATTTCAGAAATAGGAAGCTCACGGCCAGTGGCACACGGTTGCACTGAGCCGGCCCGGGTTCGAGCCACGCACTCGGGGAGGTGGCCAGAACTGGTAGTTCCTAGCGCCACTTTCCCAGGCCGGCGACCCAGGTGGCGCTGGCGCCGATGGGCCCCTCTGCTGGCTCATCATCTGGGAAAAAAAAGAATAGGAAGCTCAGTTTGACCATGTGAATTGAACCTTAAGTCCCTACTACTAGTTACTGAAACATATTCACATTCCCTCTGCCTCCAAAGCCTTAACTGCATTTCATTTCTTGGAGATAAAGGGGTTACTGAATATCAGCAGGTTCATAGGATCAAAAGATTGCAAGTGTATATTTTCTCACTTTCCAAGCAAGAACAGCCGTGGAGAGCACACTATATGGCAGCTGGAAAAAGTAGGTACTGTATGAAGCACACGAAAATAAATAAAGGCCACAGATATTTGCTCGTCATGGTATTTATAAACACAACCAATCCGTTTTTTAGTCATGACAGAAGGGACTACTATACCCATGAAGCTTCAGATACCTTGCTTATTGGATGGAATTCTATTCATCAGCTATTTCACTAAAAGCTTGAGCTATTACAGTGTGACACTAAATTTCCAACAGAGAGTATGATCTAGAACGCGATAAAGTTCCATAGAAAAACACGAACGTGATGATGAGGGCGAGCAGAGCTTTCGTCTGGACTTTCTTGGAAAATGGCGTTTCCTTGAATTGCACTCTATGTGTAGATCAAGTTAAGCAGATCAAATGTCACAAAGCCCATTCCAAGCAAGTCATTAGATAATTGATAATTTCATCTTTTAGGTGAAGTGCTTGATTGTGCGGCTACTACACTTCACCAAAATGCTGGAAGATTCGTCAACTGCTTCTCACCGACAAAAGTTGCAGTGGGCAGAACGAGAACAATGTGTGCTGTTATTTAATATGATCAAAGAGATTGCATATTTTGAGAGCTTTAGTCAGAACTCAAGGAACTTTCACATCTTGCAAAAAATGTGTGGACGGCCGGCATTTCTGATCAGAGGCGGGACTCTGCTATGCGATGCGGTAGAACAGAGGATGACAGTTCTAAAAGCACGAGAGTGGAATAAGACGAAAAGTGACCAGGGAGTAATTTGCGGTAAATTTGCAAAGCCTTATCGACTGCACTTTCTAAGTAACTCAGTGTGATTCTGCTTCAGGTGTGACGAGTAGTCTTGGTGAAGGTAAACAGTTTTCCGTCCGTTTCCTGACACTCTCAAAAACACTCTGAAACCAAAAGAAATGAGAAGGAAATAGTAACAAAGAAACAAATCCTACTGTAGTGCTTCGTTTCTGTCAGCCATCTTCCAGAGAAAGAAGCGGAAAATGTTGCCGGCACCGACGTCGCCATTGGAGCCGTCCCTTTTGCTCACCAACCGGCCGAGTATCAAAGTACAAGATGGGGGTCGCAGTTGGAGATTTTGCGAGCTGGGGACCCTCTCCGCCTCCTCCTCTGGCACCGCCCCCTTCAAGAACCCGAGGTATCCCATCTCTTCCCCTTATGTTCCTAGTTCAATCTCCTGCAGTTCGCCCCATGATCGGTTCTTCATGCGTGGTTCCGCCACCCCCATCGATGGCCCTGGGATGTCCTAGTCAAATTCGCTGCTTAAATCTGTGTTCCCTCGATCTCGAGTGTGCAAAATGTGTCTTCTTTTCAGTTTGTTTCTTTCCTGGCGGGCCTTAGGAGGAGTTGCCGTCTTTAGGATGCAACAAAATTCGCAGTTATAGGACAAAGTTGTTTACCAAACACGAATATTGTGTAAAAAGGCTGAAGCCATTTTGCCTGTATTATACGTGTTGGTACCAAGCAGAAAACAGATTACGAGCGGTGTATTAGTGCAAATTTGGCACTTTCTCTGATGCTCGATAACAAACAACTGGGTGTTGCCGTGTTGGTTCTCTTATTTGTGGATTTTGATTAACCTAGTAGTAGAATATTAATCACTAATGGGTGCTCACCATCTGGACATACAGTACAGCTGCCTTCTTTGAAGAACATTTAAACTTTGTTGGTTCGATTAAATGAAGTAGTAACGTCCTACTGTTCTGTAAACAACAACAACAACAAATCTTTTTATCCCAAGCAAGTTGGAATGGCTAGAGATGAAACCTGACAAGAGAGGCCACAAAAAGAAGAAGAAAGAAGAAGAACAACAACAACAAAGCCTTTTTATCCCAAGCAAGTTGGGGTAGGCTAGAGATGAAACCTGCAGGAACCAACAAGAGAGGCAAACCAACCAACCAGAAAGGGCAACAAAACAGGATAAAAGAGAAAGAAGAGAGAAAAAAAAGTGAAAAAAAGTTTTTTTAAAAAAAGAAGGGTTTTTTTTTAAAAAGGATTAAAAAAGGAGAAATCAAGGTTCCGACACGTGGATTTTTGCTTGCTTCCCTTCTCCTATTCATAGCTAGCAGCAATATTCCAGTCCTTCAGCTCTCTCTTCACCGACTCTGCCCATGTCAAAGGTGGTCGACCTCTGCCTCTCTCATATTTTCAGGACGACGTATTATCCCACTACGTATGTATAATTAACAAAAAAGAAGAAAGGACAAGAAAAATAGAGCAAAAAAGAGAGAGAGAAAATAGGAAGAGGGGGGTGAAAAAGTAAAAGGCCAAAGATTAAGTAAAGAAAAGGGGGGAAAATCAAGGTTCCGGCACGTGGATTGCTTTCTTCCACTCACTCCTCAGCAATATTCCAATCCTTCAAAGTCCTCTTCACAGACTCCACCATGTATGTATAATTAACATTTCCTTTCTTTCTCTAGACAGGCTAAGAGACCGTCTGGCATCGAAACTTCTGCTGTCAGAGTCAGTGATATTTTTATCCAAGGTCTGCACCTTGTATATAGTTCGTAAATTATAATGCCTTCCACTACTACGGCTGCAATCCAGAAGTTATATGAGGTCTGCAAAGTATCATTTCTGAAAAGGGGCCACTATCTGCTGTAGCTGTTGATAATGTCCACACTGTACTAGGTATGAACTTCCATCTTTTATTGTTGTGAAAATATCTTAGGAACATCGATATTCATGGGCACAATACTAATCTTCATTCAAGCTATTTTTCTGTTGGCATGAATGGAATATGATTTCATACTAAGGTGCTACTACAAAATCAGATTATATAGTTGTTGTTGCGTGTGTTACCAACATTGTTCATAGAAAGATAACCAGCAGTTCATAGCAGTACGATCAGATGGGATTCTCTGATGCTACACCTGCTTCACTCTTTTTGTGTATGCTGTAATCACAACTATATTCACCTTAATGTTTTCATTTGGGTACCCCTTAAGAGGCCCTCGACAGCATCCTATATGAATTACTGCGAGCCATTAAATGAACCAATATTAAGCTATTAAGCCTTGCAGATATGTGAGGGAAATCAGTGTCTTTGTACTTTTGTTTCTCCATTATAATTTGTCACTCTATGATTAAGGTCTGATTTAGTTCAAACTTCATATCAGATATGATCACCTTCTGATGTTGGACTTGAGTGTGAAGCTCAAGCTGTACGTTTCTGGAGAAATCCACGAGCCTTGAGTAGGAAAAGAGTGTTCCATTCAAGCCCCGCGATCAGATATCGTCACAATATGAGTGCAAGAGCTTCTCTGTAAGCCCCATGAACAACTTTACAGTCATATGTTTGTTTGTGCATAAAAATTTACAGCACTGAAAAATTGTTTGTCAGTCCTCCATCCTTTCCCCACGGGATTGCACAAAAAAAATCTTTATTCTTGCGTGCATCCGATGCTTATATCAAGTGTACTTCACGTTGTTTGTGCAGATTGGTATATTTTGCATACCAGCATCATCCATCATTCCTCTCCACAACCATCCTGGCATGACTGTATCAGCAAGCTTTTTATGGCTCGGTGCATGTCAAATCGTATAACTGGATTGATGCAGCTGAACCTTTTAATTTATCGAAAGGTGAGATCCTTTTTCCTAGAGCGAATTAGGGTGCCTAATCATTTTCATATATGCACTGCACCTAGTTCTGTGCCTAACAAATTGTTTGCTAAAAATATCTTTTCTTATGCTGAACCTTTATCAGAAATCAGATTTATGTTTTTTCGTTGTTTGCATTCTATCGATTATTACACCTTTCTTTGTATTGATACAGTAAGACCAGCTAAGGTAGTAAGAGATGGTGAATGTCTGCGCCCTGTGGCGCGATGGTTCTTCACCCGGATGAAGGTGGGAATGTACACGCCTTCAAAGCCATCACTCCCTGTGCCATCTGAACATCTTAACACCTCCTTACTCTTCAGAAGACGGGAGGCATTGCTCCTACTTTAGGAGATGCCCAAATCAGACCAATCGGGTCAGTTACACATCTTTGGATGAACATAGCACCCTTTGGTTTAGTAATTGTGTGTGTATACTGATCTTGCCCATTTCTGTGGTTTGTCCAGGCGTTTTATTGAACCGAACAAAGGGATCTGATTTGTGTTTGGCTGGAAGAGTACCATCCCCCTGACAGCTTTGTCATCAGAAGGGACCTGTACACAGGACCTGCTTTAAATTATGAGAAGATCATGCTTCGAGATCATGCTCAGCAAAATAATTATGATTTGCTTTAGTTTCATAAGTTATCAAGAGGCACATAGCTATGCGAAGCTTCGTATTATCTTTTGGCTTTGCACTTTTATTTATAGGCAATAATTTTTCTGAGAGATCTGGTGTATTTATTTCAAGATAATGTTATTGTACATTTCATGATGTAACTCACTGACAGAATCTTTATATTATTATTATATGAAGCGGAAGGTGTTTTTGAGCCTTTCTTTGGACACACTTTTGGTTTGAAACGTTGCAAGGGATGGACCGGAGGAACTTTTGGAGTTTGTTATATGTTTTTATTTTGTTTCATATTGCTCGCTGACGATTTGGCATTATCAGGGTGCTCTGTTGCTTACACTATTTATCTCTGCATTGTTAGGTCTACTATATATGTTTTCTGCGTCTAGTTGAGCACCTTGTTATGTTGTTATCCATATATTCAGACCGCATGACTGTTACTATCTCTATGAACTATGTTACTGCCAATTATTCTCTTGGAGGAGACAAGTACATTAGAGCTGAATGTTGGTTTTCAGAGGGGGCACCATAATGCCAATTAATCCAGCAGTTCTTTTTGCGAAGCTGCATTAGAGACATCGATTCTCGTGAAAGGGCATGTAGTCTAGTGGTTACAAGAGCCTCAGGCACGAGGTCCTGGGTTCGACTCCCTGGGAGAGCGAATTTTCTAAGATAACGGCGTTGTGTGTTCAGCGGGAGGCGACGCGGCCGGACAGCGAGGCGTCAGTGATGACTTCGTCAATTCGAGAATTTGCCGGCTTAGTCTTCGAAGATGCTTATAGGGGTAGGGTTGTGTATGTGCGTTCATAAGGGGTGTGTGTGTGCGTGTGAGGTTTGTGTTGTATTGTGTAATCGGAAAAAAAAGGACATCGATGCTCCAATGCTTCCTCTACTTGACACAGAACATGGGAATATTCAAGGCAATCTGTGGAAGAATTGTCTGATGTTTAGTTATATCTATGCATTACTTTGGCCATTAATGTTATTTTTATTGTTTCGGTGTTGGGGATTAAAAGTGTAAGAGGGAGGTTTATGTATGGACAGGTTCACCCTACCAATAGCATAATGGTTGTATCACCATTATGCTACAATTGTTATCTTTATAGACACATGTGCTCCAATCTATTGCCTTCATTGTTTGGTGGTACTTTTTTTACATGGAAATTTGAGGAGGTACTTTTGTTTCCTACCGTTCTTTTCTATTCCCTCAGTACTTCAAGCTTCAAGCTTTCTTTTGGTTGCAGTCATATGCGCTCCAAACAAGCTTCAAGCTTCTTCCATCCGAGTCAAAATGGTTATCTTCCCACACAACCATGACCGTATTTAAATAAATTCACCTAAACACATTCATTCATGCCAAATTTGACTCAATCGTCAGTTTCTATGATGAGCATTAAACTTATGAGTCGGCAGGCCCACATTGCACTCTCAACTAAAAAAAAACTGCACAAATTTTATTTCGTTGAGACAAAAAAAAAAGGGTGTGGGAAAAAATTGAATGGAAAGCAATTGGATCAGCCCAAAAATCCTTATTTAAGTCTTTTTGGAACTTAGAAATTTCACAGGAATCACATAGGAATTTTGCAAGATATAAAAAAAAAATCCTCTAAAATGCAATTAATTTTACTGGAATCTCACAAGAATTCTGAAACGATTAAATTTCACAGAAAACAATCAAAAGCAGGCCTTAACTCATTCTGAGAAAGCAAAGGGTCTTATCTGTAAAGCGCCCGTCTCGTCGTCTTCCTCCTGAGGTGATCGCATCTTCGCGAAAGACTTTCGCGGTTTCTCAGATCTCTCAGTACCCCATGGCACCGCGGGGCCACCACCTGACGGGAGGTAGCCCTCCCTCGCGTCCGCCTCGGTGGACCTTGCCGCCGCAGGCGCCGGCGAGCGGGAAGGATGGCTGGACGATCCCGCGGTGCTAGCCTCGCTCGGGCCCCGCGCGCGGGCCCTTGCCGTGGCCAGCGCAGTACGGTCCGTGCTCGTGGTCGTCCCGGTCGGAGGTGGCGCAGGGGTCATGTGAAGCCTGTGCTGGG
Organism: Eragrostis nindensis; assembly: GCA_012490785.1. Classification (NCBI taxonomy): domain Eukaryota; kingdom Viridiplantae; phylum Streptophyta; class Magnoliopsida; order Poales; family Poaceae; genus Eragrostis; species Eragrostis nindensis. The sequence continues at coordinate 1,973 of JAAXCT010003557.1, read as the reverse complement.
ACCCGACGAGGGCCGGATTCCGCCGTGGAATGGGTCCCCTCGGCGGGGAAGACGGCGCCGAGGGGGAGGAGGGAGTGGCTCTGGCGGTGGGTACTGATGCCGGGTGGCTCTGTTCTACTCGATCGCCGGCGATCTACTCCACAAGCAGGTCGCTTATCTGATCCATCTGTCAGTTCTTTATAGTGTTGTACTTCTGCGGAGAAGATTGGAATCATTGCTATTGTCATGAGCTATTTATGGGAATTGCTTCCCAGGATTCTCTTATTTGATCACAAAAGATGCTATCATTCGGCTTGAAACCTTTGAAATTATAGCATTAGCTTCTGAAGATGGGTTGTCGCGTCCAGAAAGTAGTGTAAAATGCAAAGATAGATTTTTTTTAATGGAAATTGACTTTCTTTTGAACACTAATGTGCTCACATTGATGCTTCTTAGGTCCTTTGCTATTTGTAAAGTTATTATATTGTATATATGCAAAAGAAGCCTAGAGTATGTGTTTGTAGAATTCTAATCAGAAGTCATACTAAGGTCAGTTTATACTACTGCTAAAACTCTTATTGAATCCTATGGAATGCATGAATCCATAGGAATCTTGGAGGTAAACTTAGGTTGGACTTTGAATTCCTGGATTTCTCAATTCCTATGCTTCAGAATCAATGTGTTCTAAAAGGGCCCTTAGATTGCTTCTGCTCCCACTTTTATCATGATGTATACCAACTTCAAGCAGACTGCACCTAATTTGTGGTTTGCCTCACTGCTAATAGTTGCTGCCTTGCATTTGCTTATTTCAGAGTATATATCCTGCAAAGATATGAAACTCAACTTCGTGAGAGGAAGGAGCATGCTTGGGAAGATTCAGGCTCAGACGAACTTCTGTAGTTTTCCTGGGGTTATTGGACGCATTGATGGTGCTGACCTTCAGGTCTGTGTGAATCCTCCTTTATCTTGCTATATTTCACTGCTCAATAAATCACCATTATGCTGAGGTTGTTTTTGCATGTTCAATATTTATGATTAATTGCTTGATTGCCTGCAGAGAATGCTTCAAACATCATTTCAAGGTGTAAAATCACGGCTTTGGAAAAATAAATTGAAGATGAAGATGTGATGATGAGGGTTCTTTGGAAAATACCCTTTCAGATCTGGAATATAAGCAAGTTGGTCTTGCGCTGATGCTGCGGTTGTTGGTTTGATGCCCCCCCCCTTATTAGAACTTCAGGTGACTTGCTTGTTTATGATTCTTCTACTTGTTTCAGATGTCGTCTTATTAAAAAATCATTATTCTTTAGCATTCTCTTTTATTTCCTGTCCCTTTTTGTGTTTAAGAAATCACCTACCATGGAGATTTCGAAGCTACGATCATATTGAATTCAGCTACTTTTCTATTGCTGGACAGTCAAGTCAGCGCCACTACTGTGCCATCACAGTTGGAGAGGATGCTGTGTTTTCAGCATATAGGTGAGTTTCACTATGCATTGGCTTGTGCATTTCTGATGGGGTTGTGAAATGCAAAAACAATCCATTGTGATATATCAGTAGTTCCACATGAGTTCTGATATTTTTGTTTTGCCCAAGACTTGTGTGTGCATGTCCCCTGCATCAAAATTATAGTTCATATATGCAATTTTTTTCCAGTTCAAATTCTATTGACATAGGAAATTATCCATGATGTTTTCGTTCATATATTGAATTTAAATCAAGTCAATTTCATGTTCATCTGCTCGAGATAGACAGAGAAATTGGAAGAGTGCTGTGGCAGTTTTGTTACTTCTAAACACCTGGGTAGCTCTGCAGGCTATCAGAAGATAGAAGTAGATCACTTGTTGGAGCAATTTTGTCCAAAGGTGTAGCTGCAACATTTCGACGATATCATCGTTGTCCAAAATTCTATGGCGGAGTGACATCACCACCACCTAAGAAGTCACGACCGAAGCCTCAATCCTTTGCAAAAAGTAATGCTTATAGTAGCTAAA
>JAAXCT010003556.1:0-31244 GCA_012490785.1 Eragrostis nindensis | reverse complement strand
TATACGTTGACGTGGAGAAGGGCCGGAGCGGCGGCACGAGCTCGCCGGAGCTCGGCGGCGCGCCGAGGTGCGCAGGGAAAAGAAGGAATGCGCACGCGCGAGAGCATGCTTGAGTGGGTGCGGACGTGGCGTGCGAGTGCAAGGAAGTGGCTGATGTCCTCGGTGTGCTCGCGTGCGGCCGGGAGTGTGGCCGGCGGCGAGAAGGGCACGGCGGCTAACCGGCGCTAGGGGAGATGGGTACTTGCGCTAACAAACAGTCGACGAATCATGCGCAAGAGAGAAAGAAGGGCTTGAGGGTGCTCACCGTGCTCTCAGTCGAGCAAGGGGAGGAGCGGAGGGTACCGACGACGGAGACGGCGTCGGCGGAGCTAGGGTTCCGACAAGCTTCACCTGCAAGTCCACGGCTGCGCCAAAGAGAGCACCAGCGTGTCAAGCAAGCGAAGGATGCTAGATGTGGAAGAAGTCGACGTCGGGACTCACTGAAGAAGAAGAGGAAGCTCACCGGAGTTCTTGCCGGAATTGAGCGAGAAAGAGGAAAGAACAGTAGAGAGCTCGGGAGTGGATTTGGGTGGCAAATGACATGAGAGAGGGAGGAGAGGGTCTGCCCCTTGCTTTATAGGCGGCAATGGCGGTTCGGATGGCGCAAGGTTCGGAGTGGCTGGGAGCCGGAGAAAAATCGCCGGACTGGAGCTCGTTGACGCGCGAAGGCGTCACGAGCTTCGATGGACGACGGTGACGCGCGAGAAGAGCTTGAGCAGTGTTCGGGACGCGATGGAGCGAGAGGAAAGACGAACTGTGGCTGACGGGGGCGGAATGGAGCTCGTCGGGCTTCGGGAAAACGTAGGGGCGGCGGTTAAGTAAGGGAAAGGGGCGTGGGACGGGACGGGAGAGGCGGTTCCGTGCGCGCACGTGCTCAACAAGTTCTTGCTGTGTGGCTTGATATGACAACGGCGGTTCGCCGGCAAGGAGGGATGGGCGGCGGCGCAAATCGCGCCGGGCGCGAGGAGGGAGACGACGCGGGCGTGGGCCCCACCGTCAGCGAGAGAAGCGAGAGAGGAGAGCAGGCCGGGCTGGCGCGGCGTTGCTGGGCCGGGAGCGGAGCGGCCCAGGCGGGAGAGAAGAGAGGGAAAGGAGAGATAGAGAGTGGGCCGGCCAGAAGGAAAGAGAAAGGGGCGGCCCGATAGAAATAGAGTTTTGATCTTTTTGCTGGAATTTGATTTTGAATGAATTTCAAATTCATTCAAAAGGAAGGATTGAAACCAACACTCAAACAAGCAGGAAAAACACGAAAATGCACATGGTGACTTTTATGCATCGTTTAAAAATTCAAAATCTTTTGGTTATGCTACTAACAAAGCTAGCAAATTGCTTTTAATTGGAAAATTTTTTAAAAAGTTTAAATTTTTAGTGGTTTTTGACAACGGGCAGAAACGCGGGTCGCTACAACCTACCCCACTTAAAGAGAATCTCGTCCCCGAGATTCCGGCTCTTCCTCGAAAAGGTAAGGGAACTCTCGCTTGAGATCATCTTCTCTTTCCCTGTTGCCTCTGCTTCGGTGTGATTACTCCATTGAACTCGACAAAACCTTATGGCGTTCCTCCTTGTTAGCCGAGTTGCCACATCTAAAATCCTAATTGGCCTTTCCTGATATCTGAGATCTGGCTGCAAGTCCATCACTTCTGGAGGGACTATTTCTTCTGGTTTTCTCAGACATTTCTTTAATTGTGACACATGGAAGAACGTCGTGTACATCCGACATTTCTTCGGGAAGCTCGAGGCGATATGCCACGGCTCCTATTTTCTTAAGTACCTTGAAAGGTCCAATGTACCTCGGTGCCAACTTTCCTTTTATTGGAATCTCCTGGTTCCTCGGATCGGTGACACTTTGAGATACACATAATCTCCAACTTCGAAACTCAAATCCCTGCGTCGGTGTCTGCGTAACTTTTCTGTCTGCTTTGCGCTGCCTTTAATTTTCTCCTGACCAAAGCTACTTTCTCTTCTGCATCTCTGATAACTGCAGGTCCGAAGAAAGAACGTTCTCCAACTTCTGACCACATCAGCGGGGTTCTGCATTTCCTGCCATACAGTGCCTCAAATGGTGACATCTGTAAACTGGCCTGATAACTGTTGTTATATAGAAAACTCTGCAAAGGACAAGCTTTTCTCCCATCCTTTCCATAGGCTAGCACACATGCTCTTAACATGTCTTCCAGAATTTGATTCACCCTTTCTGTCTGACCATCGGTTTGTGGGTGATATGCTGAACTATAATCTAATCTTGTTCCAAGCAATTTATGCAAACTTTTCCAGAATATCGAGGTGAACTGTGTGCCTCGATCTGATACTATTCTGCGAGGAACTCCATGTAGCTTGAGCACATTGTCTATGTACAACTGGGCATAATGATTTCCCCTGATACACTGTTTCACAGGTATAAAGTGTGCCACTTTTTGTCAGTCGATCCACAATAACCCATATAGAATCATATCCTTTCTGGGTACGGGGTAACCTACGATGAATCCATACTGATCTCATCCCATTTCCACTCTGGAACATGGAGGGGTTGTAACAATCCTGCAGGTCTTTTATATTCTGCTTTTACTCTGCTGCAGATGTCACAACGTGCAACAAATTCTGCTATGTCTCTTTTCATTCCTGACCACCAATATTTCTGTTTCAGGTCTATATACATTTTGGTGCTTCCAGGATGAATAGAATATGCTGAGTTATGGGCTTCGTCCATAATCAGCTTCTGATATCCACCAGTTTTCGGTACACATATTCTATCCTTGTACCATAAGGTGCCCTGATTATCCACTCGAAATCCAGGGGCTTTATCCAACCCTGTCATTTTCTTTAACTCATTTATTTCCTCATCTGACTCTTGTGCTGTTCTGATCTGCTTTTCCAGGGTTGGTTCCACACATAAAGTGTTTTAGAGACGGCCTGACTTAGCGAAGTGGAGATTCATTGTTTGAATTCTTTCCACAAGCTCAGGGCTTCGTCTCCGCATTTTAATCCCATTATTCTGAGATTTGCGGCTTAATGCATCCGCAACCACATTTGCCTTTCCAGGATGGTAGTGAATTTCTAGGTCGTAATCCTTTATTAATTCCAACCATCTTCTCTGTCGGAGGTTTAAATCCGGTTGTGTGAAAATATATTTCAGACTCTTATGATCCGTATATATTTCACATTTATTGCCAATCAGATAATGCCTCCAAATTTTGAGAGCATGCACAACTGCTGCTAGCTCCAAGTCATGAGTGGGATAATTTTGCTCATGTGTTTTCAACTGCCTTGATGCGTATGCAATCACTCTGTCGTCCTGCATAAGCACACATCCCAATCCTTGTCGAGATGCGTCGCAATATACGACAAAATCTCGGTGTATGTCTGGTAAGGCCAACACTGGGGCTGTGGTCAACTTTTTCTTTAATTCCTGAAAACTTCTCTCACAAGCTTCTGTCCATTTGAATTCTTTTCCCTTCTGTGTCAAAGCTGTCATTGGTCTTGCGATTTTTGAGAAACCTTCAATAAATTTGCGGTAATAACCAGCTAGACCAAGGAAACTCCGAACTTCTTCTGTCACGGTGGTTGGTTGCTTCCCATTAAGGACTGCCTCAACCTTGGCTGGATCCACTGATATTCCTTCTTCTGTCAGTATGTGACCAAGAAATGCCACTTTATTAACCAAAATTCACATTTACTGAACTTGGCATATAATTCATGAGCTCTCAATTTTTCTAACACAATCCTCAAATGCTGCTCATGCTCTTCTGCACTTTTGGAGTAGATAAGTATGTCGTCAATGAAGACAACGACAAACCGATCTAACTCCTCCATGAACACTTTATTCATCAATTCATGAAGTATGCAGGTGCATTTGTTAATCCAAATGGCATCACTGTGAACTCATATTGACCATATCTGGTGACAAATGCTGTCTTGAGAATATCACTTCTCTGATTTTAGCTGATAATACCCAGATCTTAAATCAATTTTGGAGAAATATTTGGCTCCTTTCAATTGATCAAATAAATCATCGATCCTGGGCAGTGGATATTTATTTTTGATGGTGACTTCATTTAAAGAGCGGTAGTCTATGCACATTCTGAGACTGCCATCTTTCTTTTTAACAAAAGAAACAGGTGATCCCCACGGTGATGAACTTGGTCTGATAAATCCTTTTTCCTGTAACTCTGCTATTTGTGCCTTCAATTCTGCTAGCTCAGTTGCTGCCATTCTATACGGTCTCTTTGCTATTGGGGCTGTGCCGGGAATGAGGTCAATGATGAACTCTATGTCTCGGTCAGGTGGCATGCCTGGCAACTCTTCTGGAAACACATCAGGATATTCACAGACCACTGGCACTTCCTCCAACGGTCTTGCTTCCATACTATGAACCATTGGTGCAACTTTTGACCTTTTTGGTTCACATACTACTTTAATTCCTTTGTGTTTACCAGGGTAACTTTTCCTGGTGTCACAGGCTATATTGCCTTGGTGTTTACTCAACCAGTCCATTCCGAGGATAACATCTATCCCTTCGGATTCTAGGACTACTAAGTTCGCTAGGAACTCTACCCCACTTAAAAGGATCTTAACCCGTGGGCATCCCAAATAACTTTGGTCTCGGCCCCGGGAGTCCGTATTATTAGGGGTTGTTTTAGCATGACAGTTGGCAAACCATTTGCAGCAACAAACTTTGAAGAAACGAACGAATGCGAAGCTCCAGAATCAAACAAACGGTTGCAAGGATGGAGTTGACAAGATACTCACCAAGAACAACATCAGGAGTGTCCTCAACTTCATCTGCATTAATATGATTGACTTTTCCTCGGCCAAAGGATTGATTATTCCTCCGCTGCTGTCCAGAGGGTTGCTGTCCACCACGACCATTTCCAGAAGCTGCAGTTCTGGCACTGTTTGGTTGATGCTGCTGAGTAGGAGCATTATTCTGGCTCAAGTAGGGACATCTAGCAATCATGTGACCAGGCTCACGGCAGTGAAAGCAAGTCCTTTTATCATTGTTGTTGGGTTGAACAACACTGGAACTGCTCCTCTGCTGACTACCAGAATTTTGATTGCGATATGATGGTGCTGAGCTTGGTTGATTGGACGCTGAGGTCCTATACTGCATGGTTGACTGATATTTTGACTTCTGAAAATTATTGTTAATCTCGGCTTCTGATTTCTCTCCTGCTGCTTAAACTTCTGCGCATTGAATTTGCGCTTCCTGTCATGATCAATGTGAGAGCGAGCATCCTCCAACAGAAGTGCACGGTTCATGAGAGTGTTGAAATCAGGATAAATATGAGTAACCAACTGCACTTTCAATCCAGGATTAAGTCCTTTTCTGAAGCGATCCTGCTTCTTTTTATCAGTGTTAACATCATCAGGAGCATATCGAGCCAATTTCATGAATTTTCTGATATACTGATTAACTGTCATTGCTCCCTGCTTCAGAGAGCGGAATTCATCAGCCTTCATCTCAATCACACCTTCTGGGATGTGATACCTCCTGAATTCTTCCTGGAATTCCTCCCAGGTAATAGCATCTGCATTCTCTGCACCCTCACGGTAATTATCCCACCATTCCCCTGCTGCTCCCTTGAGCTGGTGAGATGCCAGAAGGACTTTTTCTTTATCCTCAGCATTCACCAAGTGCAATTTCTTGGTGATATCACGCAGCCAATCATCAGCTGCCAGAGGATCCTCCTCAGTACCCTCGAAGGTCGGGGGCCTGAGTCTCATGAATTCTGACATTTTGCTCTGCTGGCCTGGAGCTCTGTCCATAAGTCCCTGTGCAATAATTTCCATCAAGCGGGTCTGATTATCCATCACAGCCACCAAGTTGGTGACAGGTGCTGCGGGGATTCTTCCGCCTCTTCCACCACCTCTTCCACCACCTCTTCTACCACCTCTACCACGGTTCTGCTGTCCTTCACTTCTATTCTGGTCATTATTTTCTCCAACCTCATCCTGTACTTCCTGCTGATTTTGACTCACTTCCTCTTCCTGGTAATCCTGTTCATTGTCATGTCTGCCTCCACCTCTACCTCCTCCTCTACCTCTGCCACGCTGATTATTCCACCTCTACCACCACGTCCACGCCCTGCATTGTGGACGTCATCTGCTCATCTTCTTGAGCGTTACGTCGCTCTCGGCGTTGACGCTGCTGAATTCTGGCAGATCTTTTGGGAGGCATCTGATGGAGAGATTAGCAAGAAGGTGAGATAAGACACTCAGGCGATTAACTAAACTACGAGGCGAAACTACAAAACTACGAGGCAAAACAAACAAGATAAATGGAAAAGAAATTCCAAAGATCTTGCAAGCACACATACAATTAAAACCAGCATCATTACATCATCATACAGCAAGCCTATTCACAATAACAAGGTTCGATCATACATACCCAAGTCCTTTTATTTATATACAAGGACTCGACGATCTACGACTCGACCACAGGGACTCTGACTCGCAACTACTGGGACACACTACTGACACACCTGACACTACTAGACACAACGACTCATGCAACGGCTGCCACTACAAGCTAGCAAAAGCTACCCCACGGCGCCAACTCTGCTGCTCAGGCGTCGAAGCCACGGTCCTGGCGCCACTCGGCGTAGAGGTCGAACGGGTCCTGGGTGAGGTCGACGGTGCCAGTGCTGATCAGCCTGTAGTACTCGTCGAGGTCCACGTCTCCAACCAAGCGGGGTCCTGCTGGGGCCTCTGGTGCGGGCGAGTCGATCACCACAAACTCGTCCATATCCATCTCATCGTCAGTGCCAGTGAGATCGATGACGTTATCCGCCACCGACTCACTCCCTGACGACACGTCCACAACAGGCTCGTCCTCCATCGGCTCCTCCTCGGAGTCTCCAACGGTCTCAAGGGCGGCCTCAAGCTCTGCTGCCCAACGGGCAAGCTCCTCAGAGTCGTCCGGCTGCTCAACCTCCGGGGAGTCCACGGTCGTGTCTGAACCTGCAAGTGTAGTGGAGTCCTCCTCCGTGTCGGTCGGACAAGCGTAGTGGTAGTGTCCGTGCGGTCCTCCTGTCCTCACTGTGAAGTGGCGGCGGGGTCCTCCGTGCTCCTCGTGGCAGTACCTGTAGTGGCTGTTGAGCTTACGGATCAGGTACATCGCATCCTCCTCCTCCTCAAAGCGACGAGTGTAGTCCAGGGTCCACTGCAGACGGTCTCTCTCAGCCTGGCAAGCGGCAAGCTGGGCCTGTGCCTGCGCAAGCTGAGCACGGGTCTCCGCAAGACGGCGCTGGTCCTCACCCCACATCTCGGCGGTCTGCTCGAGAACGCGGGCAGTCTGGGCGCGCTGCGCCTCCAGCTGGTCCAACTCCTGACGAAGGGCCTCCATCTGTTCAACAAATGTTGAAAAGACGGGTAAGTACCGGTGAAAATAATTTTATAAATAGAAATAAGGTAAGAGAGATTTTTATAAAATAAATCTTTACAAAATATCGCACTCTCATCACTCGATTTCAACCTATGGTTTGGCCTACGGACAAGCATCGCTCTGATACCACTCTGTCATACCCCATTTCTGGAGTACTTAGTGTTTCCCGTATCAGTCCCTGGATCAGTAGCTGATACGACACTTTCACAGAATGCCTTCACAGCAATACTTTATTTATATTACCGAGAGTCATTACAAGCCTTTGAATACATAAAGGTCTTTGATACAAAGAGGCGGGCAGCCTCAACCTCACACTCACAGGCATCACGCTCAAAGGCTGACGCAGCAGCCAGAGCTAACACTTATTCTAGCGGAAGACGGCACGGCTCCACTCCTACAGGCACCGCTTGAGCGTAGGCCGAACTCTACTCTTCTTCACCATCAGCTTGAAAGTCATACTCAGGCTCTTCTTCTGAATGATTTAAGCAAGAGTGAGTACTTAAGGTACTCAGCAAGCCTAACACGAGGGGTATGATTATGCAAGGGGTTATCAAAGGATTAGGCTTGTGGTTAATGACAAGGCGAGAAAGCCAAGTTTGTGCAGAGTTGTTTTTGAAACCAAATCATTTCGCAATTCTAATCAAATATCTGTAGAGATTAGTGGGGTTGGGCGGCCCTGGGGGAGATGCAATCCATCCCGCCAGTTCCTCAATTTTATCACTGGCCGACAACCAGCACACGGCTCCAAACCGGCGTTTTCCAAAAACACACCAAGGAGACTCACGCGGAAAATCTAATCATAGTGTGGCCGATGCTTTCGCGTTGTCCAATACCGTGGAACACGGCTTTCCGGAAAGTTTCTTAACCTTGGCCAAGGGTGCACAAATTTCCCCACAAGGTGGTCCAGTCCTCCCTATCGTCATAGTTTGGACTGTCCCACTAAAGGTTCCATACCTACTTGGTACCACCACGGCATCCCCCACGGACATCACCAGGGGCTTCACAATCATAATAATATGGCCAGTCATAAATGCCGGATCTCGAACACCCACCAACGAACGAGTCTTCTCCTGGGACTCCGTTGCAATCTCCTGCCTCCGGGGGTACCGGGTGAGTACTAGTAGGGTGTGGTTCCAATTCCCATCCCATACTGGGCTTGTGGCTGCGCGAGAGGTGCTAGGCAAAGGCGGCACAAGAACCGGTCCTTATACGACCGAACCAGGCATCTTCAATAGCCAATCCACGAGTGGAAGGGCGTCCCAGAGATAGCCTCCCCACTGAGGACTACCTCGCCTGGTCCCGCCAGAAAAACATCCCTCACTAGGGTTGCACTTATTATTAACCACCCAATTTCACATTTACACACACCACCAAGACACACGCATTTACACGAAAATCATGTGAGCAATATTAATTAAACACATGTGAAAGTCCTAAGCAGCGAGCATATCAACAACTCATTAATTAAATTAATGATGTTGATTCCTAGGGCTAACAAGGATACAGGATATAATCAAGTCAAGGCAGGCAATCAGATATTGCATAGGACCATTCTAGCATTCAAATTCATTTAAATATCATGCAATTTATTTATAAACAGCTCTAATTAGGATATTTGCAACCATAGGATCAATATGATCAATGGAAGTTAGACTTGCCTTCACCCAGCTCTTCTTCCTCTAAATCCTCGTAATCAGGATCCTCAGGGTCTTCGTCTTGATTATCTATCGAGTTAAAAGAATAAATCTATCGCTTGCAACCAAATTAACAGAGCAATAAATCCGAATAAGTTCCAAATAAAACCAGATGGAAGTTGATTTTGGTGGCACTGGATAGATTACGATTTTAGATGAATTTTGGCGCAAGTTTCGCCAAAATCGGAGTTAAAACGATGAAGATATTGATTTTTGATGTAAAAGAAAGGAAATTGATTAGGATTAGATTATCTTAATTAAGAATAACCATAATCCTAATTTTCCAGTGGTTGACAAGGGTTGCAAAAATGGTTAGAATGAAATATCGGATTTTTGAGGATTTTTGGGAATTTTTCTGTTATTGGAAATGTGGTCGAAATGATTTTCTGTGTACGTTCTCGGGTGCGCGTAGCATTTTCCAGCGAATTGTTTCACTGACCGGTGGGCCAAAGGGCCCAGCGGGGTCCGCGCTTTACTGTTCGGTGAGCCGCGTCCACAGAACGGTGGACCGGCGGTGATAGAGCGGCGGTTCATGGTGCACCGGGTCTGCCACGCAAGCATGGCGACCCGGTCGTCGCGGGCCCGCGCGCCGACGTGGCGGCCACGTCGGACGGCGGCGCGTCGCGGTCAAGGCGCGGCGGCGCGCGGAGGCGCGCGGCGGCGGCCTCGCCGGAACGTCGCCGGCGGCTGCTACCGGCGGCGAGAGGGGCAAGAAGCACACCCACGTGATCAGCGCGCTACGGCGAGTGTGATGGTGGGTGATGTCGTCGGCGAGGACGACGGACGCGGCGGCGCGACGTCGCCGGAGTTGGCGGTGCGCCGGCGAGAAAAGGGAAAAAGGTGAGGGAGTGCGCGGGATCGAAGTGCGCGTGGTTGCGAGTATGCGCGGGGGTGCGGTGAATCACGCGGAGAGCTCGGCCGGGCCGGAGGAAGCTCGCGGCGGCCGGCGGCGAGAGAGAAGGGCGGCGGCGGAGCTGGCGCTCGATGCGCGGGTGGCGCGGTGTTGCGAGGAGAAAGAGAAGAGCGCAAGAGAGAGAGGGATCACGGCGAACCTAAAGGTACTATACGTTGACGTGGAGAAGGGCCGGAGCGGCGGCACGAGCTCGCCGGAGCTCGGCGGCGCGCCGAGGTGCGCAGGGAAAAGAGGAATGCGCACGCGCGAGAGCATGCTTGAGTGGGTGCGGACGTGCGTGCGAGTGCAAGGAAGTGGCTGATGGCCTCGGTGTGCTCGCGTGCGGCCGGGAGTGTGGCCGGCGGCGAGAAGGGCACGGCGGCTACCGGCGCTAGGGAGATGGTACTTGCGCTAGCAAACAGTCGACGAGATCATGCGCAAGAGAGAAGAAGGGCTTGAGGGTGCTCACCGTGCTCTCAGTCGAGCAAGGGGAGGAGCGGAGAGTACCGACGACGGAGACGGCGGTCGGCGGAGCTAGGGTTCCGACAAGCTTCACCTGCAAGTCACGGCTGCGCCAAAGGAGAGCACCAGCGTGTCAAGCAAGCGAAGGGGATGCTAGATGTGGAAGAAGTCGACGTCGGGACTCACTGAAGAAGAAGAGGAAGCTCACCGGAGTTCTTGCCGGAATTGAGCGAGAAAGAGGAAAAGAACAGTAGAGAGCTCGGGAGTGGATTTGGGTGGCAAATGACATGAGAGAGGGAAGAAGGTCTGCCTGCCCCTTGCTTTATAGGCGGCAATGGCGGTTCGGAGATGGCGCAAGGTCGGTTTGCCGGCGAGAAAATATCTCGCCGGACTGGAGCTCGATTGACGCGCGAAGGCGGTTCACGAGCTTCGATGGACGACGGTGACGCGCGAGAAGAGCTTGAGCAGTGTTCGGGACGCGATGGAGCGAGAGGAAGACGAACTGTGGCTGACGGGGGCGGAATGGAGCTCGTCGGGCTTCGGGAAACGTAGGGCGCGCGTTAAGTAGGGAAAGGGGGCGACGGGACGGGACGGAGAGGCGGTTCCGTGCGCGCACGTGCTTCAACAAGTTCTTTGCTGTGGCTTGGATATGACAACGGCGTTTCGCCGGCAAGGAGGATGGGCGGCGGCGCAAATCGCGCCGGCGCGAAGGAGGGAGACGACGCGGTGTGGCCCCACGCGTCAGCGAGAGAAGCGAGAGAGGGAGAGCAGGCCGGGCTGGCGCGGCGTTGCTGGGCCGGGAGCGGAGCGGCCCAGGCGGGAGAGAAGAGAGGGAAAGGAGAGAAGAGAGAGTGGGCCGGCCAGAAGGAAAAGAGAAGAGGGCGGCCCGATAGAAATAGGAGTTTTGATCTTTTGCTGGAATTTGATTTTGAATGAATTTCAATTCATTCAAAAGGAAGGATTGAAACCAACACTCAAACAAAGCAGGAAAACACGAAAATGCACATGGTGACTTTTATGCATCGTTTTAAAAATTCAAAATCTTTTGGTTATGCTACTAACAAAAGCTAGCAAATTGCTTTTAATTGGAAAATTTTTAAAAGTTTAAATTTTTAGTGGTTTTTGACAACGGGCAGAAACGCGGGTCGCTACACATATTCGGTAAGATATAATTTATCTTATTTAAGCTTCGAAATGACTGCAATTTTTTCAGCATAACAATTTTTTCCAGCTGCCGAGAATATGCAATTGACTCCCTTGATCATTGAAATGTTTCTTTCACTGGCATGCTGCTAACGTTAAGTCGATATTCAGACAAGAATAAAAGACTTTTGCTGGATTGGAACAAACTTCAAGCAATAATTGAAGGAATAGCACATAGACTTCTTTACCTACATAGACACTCCCGATTGCGTGTCATACATCGAGATCTTAAACCAAGCAACATTCTTCTGGACAGAGAAATGGTTCCCAAATCTCAGATTTTGGGCTGGCTAAAATATATATCTCAAATAACACAAAGGGAAATACTACAAGAAGAGTGGTTGGTACCTAGTAAGTTTCATCCAAACCAACCCACTTATTAGAATTTATACTATTGAGTCATTTCTCTCGTGTAATTTGATATGTGTTATATCATTTTAGTGGTTACATGGCTCCTGAATATGCTTCGGATGGCCTCTTCTCTATCAAATCCGATGTATTCAGCTTTGGTGTTCTAATGCTCGAGATCATTAGCGGAAAAAGGAATTCAGGGCGCCATCAATGTGGAGATTTCATTAATCTTATAGGATATGTAAGTTCATACTTTTATAGGCACAGTTGTGACATGTAAAGTTATTTTGTTTATATTGTTAAATATCCTATACACATTTGGTGATGGAATTAGTTTCAACTGTCAAACAGGCATGGGCGTGGTGGGAAGAGGGAAAATGGGATAAACTCATTGATGCATCGTTGATTCCCATATGTCACACGGAAGAAGTGATGCGGTGCATTAACATTGCATTGTTGTGTGTATAAGAGAATGCAGCTGATCGACCGACCATGTCAGAGGTCACTGCGATGCTGAGCAATGAGACTATGATCCTGGTTAAGCCTAAGCACCCAGCATTTTTCCATACAAGGGCAGCAGACGAAGAGATGCCCGCTGTTACAAAAACATGGAGTGTCAATGATGTGACAGTATCGGCCCTAAGTGGTAGATAGTTTTTAATTCTCATGTCATATGGTCTTTACTTAGTCTGTATATATAGTATTAGGAATAATAAACCGTGGTATGAATGTGACATTTGAATTGTGGGAGTACATGCCTATATTTCTGTGTATATAACAAATTTGTTGTTCAATCAGTTCGCATGGAACTGTCAGTTGGAAATTTGAACCAACAATAAATTAAATTGGTTTTTGATTCTCTCTACAAACCAGCCATTATATTCCCTCCTTATTAAAGTGTAGGACGTTTTTAAGAATGGACACAATGTTTAAGAAGTGATGTATTAAATCAAGACATGTTTTATTTGTTAAATAAAATGTTAGCCGTTTTATTTGTTGAAAAGTTATTCACTACTGGGTCTTCCCATAGTCCGTCTGGCAAGAATAGAATGTCACTTTTTTATGAGCTCACGAAAACAATGAATTGGTTTCTCCAATAACTATATAAACTATTGTTATTCAAATAATGAGGTCACTACCGGAAATCCCGGAGTTGCCGAGTGCCAAGGGCACATGGCAAAGCGGCCAATACACTCGGCAACAACTTTGCCGAGTGCAACACACGGCAAAGCCCACTCGGGGACGGGATACATGGCAAAGACCGCCTTTGCCGTGTGTTTTCCGTCGGGCACTCGGCAAAACTTTTGCCGAGTGCGAAAAGGGACCCTCGGACGGCACCCTGACGGAAGAAATCGTTGCCGAGTGTCAGGTTCGACACTTGAGAAAGCTATGCCAAGTGTCGGCAGGCGGGACACTCGGCAAAGGTTGCAAGGTTTGCCGAATGTCCGTGCCAACACACTCGGCAAACCATGCACCCTTTTGCCGAGTGTCTGTGCAAATACACTCGGCAAATGGTGTTTGCAGAACAGCTTTTCGCCAGGCTTTGCTGAGTGTCTTAGCACAGACACTCGGCAAAGCTATTTTCTAGAACCTTTTGAAATGGTTTTTTCCACCATTTCTTTTGACAAACACAGGCAGTTAATATATATGACATTCAACATCTAATTCACAACCACATCCACATTCAGCAGTCCACAAATACTCACACCACAATTACACATATATAACCACAAATAGTCTATAAAAGAGTTAATTACATAAAAGAGTCAATTACAAATTTCCAACACATGCAACAAACCAACGGCACGATGGCCGACAACCACAACATGCAAATAACTGCTACGTCTATCCACAATCATCAATCGTCATCCATTTCACAATCATCAATCGACATCCATTTCACAATCATCAATCGACATCCATTTCACAATAACATATACAATTTCTATTTCTCAATTTCCATTTCACAATCACATCCATTTCACAATCTATTTGACAATCAACATCGATCCATTATCAATGAACAAAAAAAGAACAAATTGCTAAATTAATCACCACTACACAGGAAATTAAAAAAAAAAGATGCATGGTGAACTCACCTTGCCGGGGACGCGGGCGGCGCCGGGGCAGGGGGGGGGGTGGGGACGGGGGCGTCGGGCAGGAGCCGGATGAAGGGCGGCGACGGGGTTCTGGGCGCGGGCCGCGGCGGCGACGGCGTCCGTGGCGGGGCGGTCGGGGATGACGGCGGCGACAGCGTCCGGCCGCGGGGCGGCAGCGGCGACAGGGTTCGGTGGCGAGGCGCGGGGGCGCGCGACGTTGTCGGGGGGGGGGGGGGGGGGGGGGGCCGACGGCCGGCCTCCGGCGCGGTACTGGTGGCAGCTCCGGGCTCGGTGGGGGCGCCGCACCGGGATGGCGGCGGGCGCGCCGGGCTCGTAGGGGCGCCGCGCTGGGGATGGCGGCCGGCGCGCCACTTTGGGGGCTTCGCCGGGGAGGGTCGGCAGCCGCGCCGCGTGCGGGGGGGGGGGCAGGGAGGCAGGCGTGGTTTTGGGCGGCACGGTGGGGGAACGCGGGGAGGCATGCGGGTGCTTCTATGGCGGCTTTTGACAGCGGCTTCGCAGTGAGTAGAGAGGCGACGGCGGCGGGCGAGATTCACTTTTGGAATTGGACGCGAGGAGAGAGACGGCGCCGGCGTGGACCGTCTAAGTCCCGGGCCAACCGCTTTGCCGAGTGTCGTGATCCAGGACACTCGGCAAAAGAGTACTTTGCTGAGTGTTGAGATCCAGGACACTCGGCAAAAGAAGACTTTGCCGAGTGTCCAAGATTTCGACACTCGGCAAACAAGTCGAGCCGGGGACTTAGCCGTTGCAGCGCCCTCGCCGATTTCTTTGCCGAGTGTGGGGAATTTCGCCGAGTTTTTTTTTTATTACACTCGGCAAAAATTGTAATTTTACCGAGTGTTCTTGGAACCCGACACTCGGCAAAGATTTGTTTGCCGAGTGTTCACCTTTTTACCGAGTGTTCACACTCGGCAAAAATAAAAATGCCCACCTCAAAAAAAAAATTAAAAAATAGCAAACAAATTCAAAAAATTACCAAAATTTGCATTGATGCTTTTCATATGATCTATTATCTATGAAAAATATGTCTGACGGCAAATTCAAATTCGAAAAATCATATGACTCCAAATCTTAATGACCTGATCTAAACTCTATGTCTCTTATTCGAAGATTCTCCATTTTGTAAACAACATACGTGACAACTTGCGCGAAACCTTGTCCACTATTTATCACAACATCGCCGTATGATATCGTGACGTCCTTACAAATCTCATAATTTTCTGACATTATTTGTATTTTATATAATTTTAAAACAATTCAGTCACACGCTCGCACTCATATTTCACGTACAAGATGCGCGAAATTTCATTTCATTTCCTGGATACGGCCTTACGCTGAACTCCGCAACGTGAATATCATTTTTTCATTCACTCGATTCCATTGTTCGAATCACTCGCAGTTCAATTTGGACTTATCACCAAAAAATAGAATTAATAGGAATAAATAGCTAAATTTATCAAACGGACCGTGAAATGTACCAAATTTCAACATGAAGTATAATGAAGTGTATGGAGGCCAGGAACAAATTTTGGGTTGCAAAATGTGGAAAAAAAAAACAAATTTTGCCGAGTGCCGAGAGTGGCACTCGGCAACCACGGGGTTTTCCGAGTGTCCTTAACAGAACACTCGGCAAAGCGGCGACGGCGCCGTCCCCTCTAACGGCACGTGCGCGTGCCCTGCACGTGCACGCTCTTTGCCGAGTGTCGGCATGCAAGATACTCGGCAAAGGTACATTTTTGCCGAGTGCACCATTGTTGCCGAGTATTCTTGGTCGACGACACTCGGCAAACGTCATATTTGCCGAGTGTCGTTTCGTTGCCGAGTGTATTTTACGATGCACTCGGCAAAAGGCCTCTTTGCCGAGTGCCTGATTAAATACACTCGGTAAATTTTCCGGCACTCGGAAAAAAGCCGTTTTCCGGTAGTGGGTGAAGGGGCATGAATGGTCGAGTTGTTTTGCCCATGTTCCTACTATTGTATTCTCCATGTACTTGAAGCAATGTATTTCAGATCATCTTACAAAATCCTATTTGTAACTAATTCTTCATCACTCTGGGAACAAAATTGCCTACTGATGGTTTCTTACTCTCTTTCAACAACCAGCCAATACCATTCAAACCACCAAATGATCATGAGATTTCCAGAATGGTTCGTTTGTATTTTAATTTTGGACGCGATTAGCTGCTTGTTCAATTGGATCTTGATAGATCTTCTCACTCTTGAAATCTTGATTCTTGACTAGTTCAGATCGATCAATAATAAGTTCCCATGTTCTCTTAAAGAACTTTAATCATTCTAGTTGGAACATAACATACTGGGGTGCTGCACGGTGTGTACGCATGCGGACGGGTGTGTGCCACATGTGTCTGTCTGTAGGACATCAATATTTAAGAGGAAGAACATAGTAGAAGAGACACACAAACTTGTCATAAATTGTTGTTTCATATATTAAAATTATTCCAATTCTGTCGTACGTTTGTCCTGGTCATGCCAATGATGTCTTAATCCCGGGGCCAGGCGAGTAGAGTCAAGATGGCTTGTGGAAATTATTTGTACTTAATGGAATACTGAAATTGACATATATAAAAAATAAAAAACATTTTTTAATATAAAGGTTACATCCTCTTTTATTGAAATCAAAATATATATGGCTGCGTGCAACACAAGCAAACACACACAAAAAAAAGGGATACAAAACCCAGATGACTAGAAGCAGTCAATTGTTCATCATCATGTTCACAAAGAGACATTTTCTTTTATTGAAGGATCTTTTATACTGTTGAGCATTGATAATTCACATCTACAACACCACGTAATATGTGCATTATATATGGCAGTTTTGGCATCACAAAAGTACATGGCTTTGAAGATCCAAATGTCACACACAAATATTACCTACCAATTGTGACAGATATAGTCATATCATTAACACTACGTGAGTCAGTGACGACAGTGGACGCCTCTTCATTTCCCACCCTCACATTGAAATATGCTGGCTGCTTAGGCTGAGCCAAGATCATAGGTTCACTGCTTAGCATTGCAATAACATCTGACATGCTCGGGCGATCCGCTGCATTCTCTTGTACACACAACAATGCAATATTAATGCATCTCACCATTTCTTCTGAGTGGTGCTTGGGAAGCAATGATGAATCAACAAGCTCCATCCATCGCTCTTCTTCCCATAACTGCCATGCCTGTTTGCAATTCCATCATATAAAATGTGGGTTAGAGAGCAAATTAACAAATTAAAATAGTTGTTGAAGTTGTGCCTATAAACTCACGTATCCAAGGAGATTGATGAAATCTCCACATTGATGGGTCCCAGAATTTCGTTTTCCGCTAAGGATTTCAAGAATGATAACACCAAAGCTGAACACGTCTGATTTGATAGAGAAGATACCCTCGGAAGCATACTCAGGAGCCATGTAGCCACTACAAAGATTTATGTCTATCAAGATACCATACATCGTTGACTGTAATATATCTACAACAAATATTTGATACTTACTATGTGCCAACGACTCTTCTAGTAGTGTTTCCCTCATTACTGTTTGAGCTATATATTTTAGCGAGCCCAAAATCTGAAATTTTGGGGTTCATTTCACTGTCCAAGAGAATGTTGCTTGGTTTAAGATCTCGGTGTATGACACGCAACCGAGAGTGCTTATGTAGGTAATTCAGCCCATGTGCTATTCCTTCAATTATTGATAAAAGTTTGTACCAATCCAGCAAAGCTCTCTTATTTTCATCTGCACCAACAATATAGAAAACTTTAGTATAACAAGAAAACAGAATACATCAAAGAAATAATTTGAAATTCAACAACAGCTACCTAGTGAATGAGAGTTACAAGGACTAACGTGATAAACAATATCTAATCCAAATTCAGGAATGCAAACGCATACCGAAGATGAAGAAGTCCAAGCTTTTGTTTGGCAAGTATTCGTAGATCAATATTTTCTCGTCTTCGTCAGAGCAACATCCCAAGAGCCTAACCAAATTCGTGTGTTGGAGCTTGGCTATGAGCTGGACCTCATTTTTGAATTCTTTGAATCCTTGTCCTGAATGTGAAGCAAGTCTCTTAACTGCTATTTCCAAACCATCAGGAAACTGACCCTGGAAAATAAATCCACAGTTAGGCACTCTCTATTCTTTCGGTCCAAGTTACATTAAACTGTGACCTAACATATTTCTGTGTCCAGTGACTATTATTGTTACAGTTGTCTTGTCCTGGCTAGCAGAAGTCTTTAACTTTTAATTTCCTGCGAAAGGTATCTGGATAACACTGGACTTGTTTTATGAGTTTACCTTGTAGACAGCACCAAAGCCACCTTGTCCGAGTTTGTTGTCTTCCGAAAAATTGTTTGTAGCATCAAGTATCTGATCCAACTCAAACACCGAGAACTCTGAGTTCTTCCCTTCCCAAACCTCGTCCTCTCCCTGGAAGTCCTGAGTACGCCTAGATCCTGAATAAGCAGATGAAAGTCTTTATTCATGTTTATTACTCATTTCTTACGAACATACACATTAAATTAGAACTAATTATCATCGCAAAAAAAAAAATAATTAAGTTATACTATGTATGATTGGGATATACTAATTTTCATACCTTTATGATGCCTTCTGCGCCTTCGAGAGTAAAGGACGAAGCAGAGAAATGCTCCCGCCGCAACCGGAATCACAACAATAGGAATTGCCCACAGCTTGTTCATACGCCCTGAAATCTCGACATGAAAACATGTCAATTCATTTATCGATCAGCAAGTAACTAATGAGGCTAATTTCAACGATCTTGAGCCTATGGATGCATTGCATGGCATGTAGGAGAGCGTACTTGCTGGACGGTCAATTATCTGTGACGTATTTGACTCACTGCTGAAAGCAATGTACAGACCGGCCACTGAATATATATCTACCATCTTTGTCTTAAATAAGTGTTCTATCTGAAGGAAAAACATAAGCAGCAGCAGGCCTAGTCAGCAGGTTAACCTGGCCATGGTGACCGTCGTCGTCGGCGTCCTTCTCGTCTTGCTCGGCGGCCTCGCGCCGTTCCCGGCGGTCGCCGATGTGTTCTGTGACAACCTTAAGCTCGTGGCTTCCACCATCCCCGAGAACACCTCCTCCTCCCCAGTGCACTTCGCCACCACCACCTTCGGCCAAGCCCCCGACGCCGTCCACGCGCTCGCCCTCTGCCGCGGCGACGTCGTCAACGACACCGCCTGCGCGCGAGTGCGTCGCCGCCACGTTCCAGCGAATGCTCAACTGGACGCCGCCGCCGGACCCGCCGGCGCAGTGCTACAGGTCCTTCTTCTACTACGGCGACCCCTGCGTCATCCTCTACTCCGACGCCGACTTCCTCTCCAACGCTGGACGGACCTGTAGAAGACCCTGTAAATGATTGGTTCAAGAAATTATTAGTGACGATGCCGTGATTGACGGTTTCGAAGTAAGCCTTCTCACAGAGGCCGAAAAAACCTCAGAACCCCCCTCCCACCCTTACACAGGACCCGCTCTCTAGGTGAGTCTAGGCCGAGGCAAAGCACCGTTGCCCAATTGGGCCTGGTTTTCTACCATGCTTGGGAAATTGGGAGAGACGAGTGGATTTTTTCTAACCTCGGTGTGAAATTCGCTCCCACCGAGAATCGACCTCAGAACCTGAGGAGGTGCAACTAGAGCTTCTAGCCAAACAGCCAGAAGTCCTTTGGCAGAAAGCGAGGAATCTAAAATAGAGGAACGGAAAATTATGCTGCTCGGACCGGAAGAAATCGTTAGCAGGAGAAGAGCAATTGCACGACATGAACGTTGGTTCATGCTATACCTTTTTTGTTGGTTAGTGTTGTATATACATAGCAGGCATAAGATTAACTATAAGAGAATAGAAAAAAAGATTGTAACATTAAATATAGCTATTATTTAGTAAAAAGTATCTCTAACAAATTGTCTAATTTACTCTTTAAATTTGATGATTCTCTATCCCGAAATTCTCGATAGCTACTTTTGAACAGCCAGTGTTAAGGAAAGACAAATTGCAATAATAGCATGTCCACTCTCAAAAAAATCTAATGGCACTGTTTGCCATTTTTTTTTTGTCCATTTTTTTAGATCTAGTTGCTTTGCTTTCTATGGATCAAAACTACCTTCGGAGATAAAAAAAAGAAAAAGAAAAGATGATGTGTTAATTGTTTTCATACTGCCTACGTTACATACGAGGTAGTTTTGTCCCGATAGACATAAATTACAAAAGAAGCTCACTTTACTCCCTTCAAATTTGATCATAGTTCAGATAACTTCATAAAGTAAAATCTAGTTTATTTTGCTCCCAACATTTGCTAAATCAGTTTAACTTTCATCTTTTCTTTTCAATTCAATGTTGTTTTACTGACATGGAGTTAGGTGAAGACAATTTTACAGACTTGGCCCGAACGCACGTGCTTTCCAAGGTGATGCTAGTCATCTTTATCGATTTTCAGCTAAGAATTTGTCCTAATCTCTCTAGATCTCCCGCGATCATGGCATAGCCATCCACGACAATCTCCACATAAGATTCCGTCCTAATCGTTGCTTTCGTGGACTAGTGTCGTGTAAGAAAACAACTTGTTCTGAGTTCACGCTATCCAAATCGTTTTTTGATTAGAGAGAAAAGGTAAAAAATGTGCTGTTTAGAGAGTTATTTAAACTATGATCAAATTGGGAAAGAGTAAAGTAGACTTTATCTATATAAGATGCCATGAGGCCCTATATCAAGCTAACGGGAAATTGATTATACAAAATCGATATATACGTCTATAGAAAAATTTGGTTATATTTTTTTATCCATTATCATATATCGTAGCCAGTTTTGAACAGTAACCGTCACTAAGGCTTTGTTTGGATTTACCTCCTAAACTTTTAGCTGGTTAATATTAGTCACTTTAGGTTCAAACATGACCTCCTAAAAGTGACTAAAATTTTAGCTCGTCCACCTCCTAAACTTTGAACTTCTAGTCACTCTAACCCTCTTGAATTTTACTAAACATATAAAAAGACAAGAAACACATTACAAAGGCAAAAAAAAAAGGTCAAAAACTAGATACATTAGTCAAGGATTCAAACAAGTACCTCTTAAAATTAGTTGACTGAAAAACCGGCTAGAAGATCAAACAGAGTTAATTCGAGTGTTACCTTGAGACAATGTTAATCTTCTCTATAGTTACAGCTAAGTATCAATCATATGGGATATATTAACAAACTCCTTCCACTAAGGCCAATCTCAGTGCATAGTTTCATCTCACATTTTTTAATAGTGCCACGTCAGCTCTAAAAGTTTGGTTTGATGGATGAAATGATCTCTCTCAATGCATGGTATTATCTCACAGTTTCATAGACAAGCCATCACATTAATTTGTTTAGATTGGTCAAAACATATTGATATGAAACAAAAGACCCTCAATGCAGGTTTCAATTGAGTTTCATCCATATGAATCAGTGCCAAATGGGTTTCATAGGGATGAAACCTATTTGTGCTATTTCATCTTAATTGCTTT
This sequence comes from Eragrostis nindensis, assembly GCA_012490785.1. NCBI lineage: Eukaryota > Viridiplantae > Streptophyta > Magnoliopsida > Poales > Poaceae > Eragrostis > Eragrostis nindensis. Next base: position 9,579 of record JAAXCT010003556.1, on the reverse strand, counting down.
GCCATGTTATCTTTTTGCTGATGTGTGGTCTCATTTTTTTTACGATTACACAGTACAACTCACATACTCACAACGCACGCACACTCACCCCTATGAACGTACATACGCAAACCCTACCCCTATGAGCATTTTCGAAGACTGAGCGCAAATCCTCGAGATTGACGAAGTCACCACTAGCGCCACGCTGTCGACAGCCACGTCGCCTCCGGCTGAACGCACAACGCCTAGAAAATTCGAAATTCCCCATTGAGACTGGCCTAATAAACCGTTCGAGTATAATAATTTGCTTCATCATTCGAGAGGATGGCATAAAAATGCGCCCTTTTTTTATTTTGTCAAGTATATAGTACATAAACACTAGTCTATGGACTGAAAAGAATATTGAAACAAAAATGCAGGGGACGAAAATGCAAATAAACTCGAGTTGGATACGCTCCCCCCAGCGCGGCGAGCACCGAGGGACCTCGCACCGGCACGCGGCTGCCGGAGTCGTCGCCCCGCACCGGAGCAGCTTCCACCACCTCCAACCCGTTGCACGCCGGTTGGCTTCAGCTTCCTTCATCCTCCTCCTCTATCTCCTCCCATCTCCCTTCGATTCGATTGCTGCCATTTTTTTTTCTCTCTTGCGACTCCGCTGAACGGAATTGCTCCTCCCATCTCCATTCGATTCAATTGCTGCCATTTTTTCTTCTTCGACTTCGAAGAATCTATGCCCGATCACTGATTCCGGGCACCATCCCAATCTTTGTTTGACGCAGTATTTGATTCATTGATTCTCCATTTATTCAGGCTTCAAATGGCCCGACCACCAGCTGTTCGACGGAAAGCCCCTGTGAACCCGACCCCATGGCCGAGGCGCGAATGGCCCCGGCGGCGGGCGTTCCTGGTGACGAGTGCCGGATCAACGCCCTCCCGGACGACGTCCTCCTCCGCGCCCTCTCCCACCTCGACGCCCTCCAGGTCGTGCAGACCTGCGTGCTGTCGCGGCGGTGGCGTGGCCTCTGGCGCTCCGTGCCACGCATCAACGCCACGCGCAAAGCCTTCGACGGCACGGCACGGCACGGCAGACACATCGGACGAGTGTGACGCGCTGTTCAAGGCGTTTGTCAACCGGCTCCTGATGCTCCGTAACCCCGTTGCCTTGGACGAGTTCAATCTCGGGTACTACATTGAAGACGACGAATCTATGGACTATTCCTCCGAATCAGAAGATGCTAACCTGTGGATCGGACATGCTTTACAGTGCAATGCTAGGTCGATCCACGTCTCAGTACGTGATGTCAGGTTGCATCTCGATTCATCTGTGTTTACCTCAAATTTCTTGAACAGCCTGGAGCTTTCCTCTGTTGTTCTGTTCCGCGGCTTCTTTACGAACCTCCAAAATGGCTGTACAGTGTTGAAACGTCTCACCTTATATGAATGCTACATTGAGGACGCTGAGATTTGCTCCCAGACACTGAAGGTTTTCACAATTGGTTCTGGGTGGGACTTCTCATTTTCTGAAAGGCCAACTATTTCAATCCCAAGCCTAGTCCATCTTGGCTACAATTCGTACCAATCCATTCCACTTTTACTGCCGAACATGGAATCATTACAGACAGCTTCAGTTTCAGTTGGTACCACTGAAACCCAGGTTGATGATATCTGTCAAGTTCTAAGGAGCCTTTTCTGGGGTCACAAATTTGAACTTCTGTTATAATGGAGTAAAGGTATGATTCTTGATTCGACATTTGTACATGTATGCTGATATTTATAAGTTGCAGTGGAGACCTAAGTATGGTATTTAGTCGTTGTTCTATTCCCAAACCAGGTTTTCCATATTTTATTGTGATGTCAAGATGTGCTTATCTAAGGGATTAGTAATTGCTCTCAAGTGTCAACATAGGACACTCGCTTTGTCTGTAGATTCTCTAAATAATTGAAGGAACATGATTGGGTTTATCCAGGCTGCGAGTTGCCCGACCACCACCTGTTAAACGAAAAGCCCCTGTGAACCCGACCCCCATGGCTGAGGCGTGCCTGGCTCCAGTGATGGGCGTTCCTGGCGAGGAGTGCAGGATCAACGCCCTCCCGGACGTCCTCCTACGCGCCCTGTCCCATCGCGACGTTCTCCAGGTCGTGTAGACCAGCGTGCTATCGCGGTGGTGGCGCAGCCTCTGGCGCTCTGTTGTGGATGCAGTAGATAGAAGTGAAACTGATGGTTACAAGCGACCAGCATGTATCTGACGATTACTGATACAATAATCATGTGCATCAGTAATTGCTGGAAGCTTTGTCCCAGTAGTAACAATCTATCAGTAGATCCCCTGTCCTTTTTTTATTTTCATTTAACCAGTATATCTACCTAAGTTGCATGGAAATGGTTCCTGATGAGTGTCAACAAAATTTGTGTGATAGTATTGACTGTTCTGAAAAGAAGCATAGTAATCTGTAGTATTGAATATTTCTGTCGAACACTAGTTCTGCTTAGGTTTTTTTCCCCTCTCATGGATCATGTTCCGAAGATATTTTTCTTACTAAATTGTATTTGGCACATGATTTTTGTTTACATTCTGTCTCACATCCTAATCCTTTGAACTCTGTACAGCTGAAGATGGAAAAGAATGTTCAGTGGTGCCCAAAATTCAAGAATCTTACAGTCCTGACTCTTGGTGAATGGTGTCTGTATGGAGACTTCTATGCATTGATAGTCTTTCTTCGGAACTCGCCTAATCTGGTGAAGCTAACTCTGAAACTCAGAAAGGTACATGCTTCATGTATGGGCGTCTTTGAACGAATGTTTTTGCGTGTGCCATGAAGGCTAAATTTGTCTGCTTTTCATGCTGTAGCAGAGTCAAGAAACAGATATAACATTCCTTGGTGATCTAGAAGAAAGATCTTTCACATGCGAGCACCTCAGGATTATTGAAGTCATTTGCTTGGAGGATTCAGAGGCTGGAGCCATGTTCAATAGCCTACATAATCTTTTGACTGAGAATGGCATAACACCTGGTCAGATTGATATCATACGTTACACCTAGCGTTGTATCAAGCTCTGGAACCTGTCACTCAATCAGGCGTTCATCAATCATCAGTGGCTGATTAATCATATGCATCTTCTTATTTACATTTTGCCATGAAGAAAACCGAGAACATCTCATCTCCTCTTCTTCCACATATGGATGGATCATGTTCCGATGAAATGGATGACCTATTGAGAACATCTCTTTGTCCGCATATATTTGACACCCTGTTACCACCATACATCTGCCATAGCATCTACAGACTAATTTGTTGTTGGATCGTGCCAATGTGTTGATGAATTGTCTGACATATACAGAAGCTGTTTTCTTTTGGTGACCTATTCTTCTGGCTTTTGCTCCCATGGCACACATATATGCATATGCAAGATAGCATAACCAGCACCAACAGTGTAGGACGCGAAATGGATGATCTGAATATTATAGTTATAGCTTGTTATATAAGCACTGCAGAAGATTTGACACATGAGGAGATACTATGCTTTTGTTGTTGATGATACTAGATTAAACGGGCACTAAATAGCACTCGTTCTGATTATTGTGTTAGACGTTGGTTAGTGCAAGTTATTTTGTTGTGCTGGCATCGTTCAGGCGACGAAATGGCCGCGAGCTCATGGCAGGCAGGTACGTCTGGCATCAACGCCCTTCCCAATGACGTTGCAGACCTGCGGTTGCAGGACAGGACTCTCTGTCTGTTTTGCCAGCCGCTTCCTGATTCTTCGTTACTCCATTGCCTTGGATGAGTTCCCAGTTCCGGATCCGCTAAACGTGACATTTGAACAGATGACCATGACGCCAATTCAGCAGAGATGCTATTCTGTGGATCAGTCATGGTCTACGGTGGAACGCTCTGTCTGTTGAGCTTCTCACATTAGAAGTAAAGCTGCATCTTCATCCTGCGGTGGTCTCCTCAGGCTACTTGACATGCCAGCAGCTTTCAAGTGTTGTTTTGTTACCTGGTTTCTTTCGGCAACACTTCTCCATAGGGGCTGTAAATTGTTGGAGCGTCTGCTCTAATTAAGATGTCGTCGCACAAGCTGAAGGTTTGGACCACTGATATTCATTTATAGGGGCCTGTTTGGCACAGTTCCACCGAGTTGATTCTCAGACAAACTTTATGAAGTCGTATCAAGTGTTGTTTTATCAGGAGGAGTGATTATATGATGTGATTCTCTGAAATAAGCTAAGAAGTTGCGAGCTGAAAAAAAAGTAGCTTCTCTTGATTTTTTGAACAAATTATCTGTTCTAATTTTAAGAGTTTCTACAACAAGATAATTATCGAGAATCATTTCCCTTTAGAGAATCACCTTTCTCACGAGAGTCACTTCCAGAGAATCACTACCAAACATGCCCAACTACATGTTTCGATTCCTATCGTCGCCAATCTAGCGGCGAAAGATGATGCCTTTATTAAGCTGACGATATTCTAGTTGATTATATCCATAAGTTTTCTGGAGCCTATGTGGTGTCACAAATCAAGGAATTCAGTGTGTTACACAAATGAAGTATCTTGTTTTCACATTGTGCACCCATTCAAATAAATTAAAACTGGCATAACAACTTAGTTGACTCTAGCATTTCCAATTTGCGTCAGTACTTATTTGAAGATTCACTCATAAAATAAGAAGGGTTAAGCCTTTTTACCAAAGGATATCATATAAATCAATCTTGATGTAATCCAGACCAGGGACAAACTGCCAGCCCTTAAAAGGATAGTATCATATATTGTTCAATCCTTTTTTTCACCGGAAAGCTCCCCAAGGCTTCCCACCCAACTTGGTTCCGTGGGCAGAGGCCGGCAACCGCCAACCGGCAACTCGTTACACAAGCTCGGTGCGCTCCCTCCCCGTTCCACCTCATTTTCGATTCGATTTCTGCCATTTCTATCTCAAAACCATCGATCGCTTGTAGATTTCTTTCTTAATCCTCCATTTCTCCATGTTTCAGAGTTCCTGAGCGCCACGTGTTCGACGAAATGCCCCTGTGACCCCGACCCCCGTGGCAGAGTTATCAGGCGACGGGCGCATGGTCCTAGCCGGTGTTCCCGGCGCAGCGTGCAGGATTAATAAATGAGCTCCCCGATGACGTCCTTCTCCGCGCCCTCTCCCACATGAACGCTCTCCAGGTCGTGCAGACCTGCGTGCTGTCCCGGCGGTGGCGGGACCTCTGGCGCTCCGTGCCGCGCTCAAGGCGACGTTCGTTGAGTTTGAAGGCAGGGCCGGCACCGAGGAGGAGTGCGACGTGCTGTTCAAGGTTTTTGCCAACCGTTTCTTGATGCTCCGTAACCCGGTTGCCTTGGATAAGTTCAGTCTCGCGTACCACATTGCTTATAGTTCACCAGACGAGTGTGCCGACTCGGAGGATGGCAACCTATGGATCCACCATGCTTTCCAGTGCAACGCTCATTCTGTTAAGGTTTGCGGTTGCGAGAATGAATTGAATCTCGAATCGGTGGTGTTTGCTTCAAACTGCTTCTTGACAAGGCTGTTTCTTGACTTTGTTTTTCTGGAGCGCGGTTTCGATCTTCAGGGGCCTCCAGGGCTGCACAGTACTGGAAAGTCTCACTTTACGTTGTTGTACCATTTATGACCCCGAGATTTCCTCCCGGACACTGAAGGTTTTGACCGTTGATGGTTATTGTTACTGCACATATGAAGGACGTGCTTCTATTTCTATTCCAAGCATCATTTGTCTTGAGTACTCCGCTCCCGTAAGCGTACCTTTACTGAACAACATGGAATCACCAGTGACAGCATCAGTTTCAGTTGATACCGATGATATTCAAGTTGATGCGATCCTTCTGTTACTCAGGAGCCTTTCTGGTGTTACTGATTCGGAATTCTACTATAAAGGAACAGAGGTATGTTTCTATGTTTTCCGTTGAACTTTCATGCTGATATTTGTACATTGAAGACTGATACCTGAGCGTATCATTTTTCTCTTTGTTATTCATGGGCAAATCAAGTGTAACTCAGTCTACTTATAGACCAAATGGAACTGAATCACTTCTCATTCAGTCACATGATCATGGCAACATGTGACAAGTGCTTAACATGCATCTTGTTGGATAGCAGGGTGATTATTTATCTGCTGCCTCTTTTATTTCATATAGACATGAACATTGATGCACAATTTCAACATCAAGTGGATCAAAGGATCTTGCACTCTTTCTTCTTCGGCTGTAACTTGTTGTAGATCTTACTTTGGGGCGCCTGCTGCTTACCAGCAGGCAAACTTTTCTGATTAAGTTGGGGGGATCACATAAAAAAATGTTTATCAGTACTACTTGAGATCACCGTAATGCAGCTGAAATTTCCCCTGTTTATTTTGTCCCTTTACTAGTGTATCTTTTTGACATACACAGAAATCATGTATGATGATTTGTAGTTGCCGTCTACATGTTCTCTAGATTGTTGACTCTCTAGTCAGAAAACAGGCAGCAGTATTGTGTAACGTGGCCTATTTTTGGTATACTAGGCTCCCGCTTACGTTGTGAATTTCATCAGATATGGTGTCCTGAAGTAGTTCATAATCAATAGTACTTGCCACATTTTTAGTTTGCTCTTAATTCATTTGGCAGTTAGCGAAGTCATGAACAGTTAGGTGTGAATCCTATATCTGGTCTTAATCATATGAAACTTGTGCAGCTGATGATGGAACAGAATTTACAATGGTGCCCGAAATTCAACAATCTTATGACCTTGACTCTTGGTGGGTGGTTCTTGCATGCACGCTTCAATGCATTGATAGTCTTCCTTCAGAACTCACCTAATCTGGTGGCGCTAACTCTGGAACTCAAAGAGGTACATGCTTCCCTCTACACATTTATTGATCTTTTCTATTAAAGTTGATTTATGTGCCATCTAATATAACTTGGATGCTTTTCTGCTGTAGAAGTATAAAAATACAGAGGAAAATTTCCATGGCGAGCCGGAAGAAAGGTCGTTCACTGCTGAGCACCTTCAGACAGTTTGCTTGGACGGTTCAAAGAATGATCCTATGGTAAACATCCTGGAGAAGTTTTTCCTTGACAATGGCATGACCTCTTGTCAGATTGATATCATAAACTGAATCTAGCTCTGGTTTTATTTATTTCAATCACTAGAGCATGTCACGAGATCAGTCGCTCAATTTTGGTCACGTCAACAATGCATGCTTAGTCGCCTTTGTGTCACACCGAGTATAAAATATCTCAGCTCCGCCCCGTTTTCGTTTTCAGTTTTGATAATGAATGTTCTGACAAAATGATAACTTGTCTGACAAATAAATGTTAACACTCTGCTATTAACACAAAGATGCTATTGATATGGTGTCGGCCATGACGCTGAGATTGACGAATGGAAGAAGTTGGCAGTAAAGTCTTGAGATACTGAAACACTGCTACTGGATAAGTATTTGAGCAGGACAATGTTGTTGGACTGAAATGATATTCTTTTTTCAGGTTATATGGTTGTGTAACTGTATATGTTATACTCGAGAGTTCATCTATTTTAAATCTTACGGAGCGTCCCCTCTCCTAATGCATGCAACTGTTCCGTTTATTTACCCATGCGTGTTGCATTTCACATCTCTTCACTTGTCACTAATCATAAAATTATCTACGCTGCTAGTTCACCAATCAACCTAACAAAATCACTGTAGCCGGCCACCTCCTGTAGTTATTCCTGCACTAGCTGGTCACCGGCCGGGATGGACTTCCGTGAGGTCTTGTGCGGCATGAACAAGTCCGTTCGCGAAATCAGTAGGTGGACGGCCTAGCTTTATTAGTTCCTATTATCTATCTACTCTTTCTTTATAAGTGCAACCAACAAAAGGTCCTTAATTGCTATTTCTCTGCCCTCACGTTGAGCCACATCGATCATCTCAAAAACATCAGCCGTTAGATTACAATCTGCAACACATCCCGTCCATCTATTTCGTTTTGCTTCCAACCGATGGGCTTTTCTAGGCTCATGCTCTCGCCGCAATTACCTGGCCACCCTTTTATTTTATTTGAGGATTAATTAGCACCACTAATTACCCACCCCATAAGGCTTCCAAGCATTTTCACTCACCGCATGGCTCCTTCTTTACGTAGTGCATCACTCCTCAGTAACTGACCATAGAAGTTATGTTGTGCAATCAACTCTCCCACCAGCAGCTTAATTTATATTGTATAACCAAATAGAATAAAGCACATATAATGTCATTCTTCAATGGCGTTGTTTCTCTTCTGGTTGCTCTCCAATAAAGAACATATGCTACCCATCACCTATATTCGACTGCATCATTCTTCCGTTTTCCCTGCTGCTGTTGTTCGGCACAAATCACGATGATGGACTGCCTCTTCAGGTTCTCTTTGAGAGGTCACCAGCGGGACAATCTCCATGGATCCTTCTCATCTTCTCCAACGGCCACCGCAAAAGTCCATCAGCATATCTTTTTCTGAAGAGTTTTCTATATATCCAGTGTTTTAAAATCGTACACAATGCAAGCATACAATCAGCTTCTTCCTCTGGCATCCTCTCCCTGGTTTCAGATTGCTTTGATTTTCATGATGTGTTTCAAGGCTGGAAGGTACTACTGTGCTACTTCGTTATTTGTTCTGACGTTTAATCTTTCTCATATTTTTATTTTAAGGCTATAATCGACAGACCACCCAGAAGTGCTTATATATACCTTCTTTTGGTTGTTAGCTGAACAAGGATTATTATTCAAGGAAGCATGGACAAAGCTCCTTGGGATGACGAATTTTATTCCTAGATCAAGGGTCCTAGGTTTGTTGTATCATTTGGCTTATTGATTTTTCCTTTCGAGAATTTTCTTCTTAATGATTTTACCTCTGCCATTAGTGCTATAACTCGGTTGTCAATTCATGCATGAGTACTGCCCTCACCTGTCACGGGAATTCTTGGTTCTTTATAAAAAAACTCTCTCATGCTTAAATTTTTATTTATACTCTTCTTATCATGTCTTGCTATCAAAAGAGCATGTGCATGTTATTCTAAAAAGTTTATCATTTCTTGAATTCATGAAAATTTCTACACTTTTAAATCCTTGTCTTCTCAATCTTAATAACACAGAGACATCAGACAACTCTTTCTTTCACAGGATCCTACTGAAATCCTCATAGATATGGTTCTCTTCATCGCTGCTCCATGAATTCTCTCCTAAGGAGATGCACAATAGAGATATGAATGCACAATAGGGCCCTAAAATTCTACAAGACAAATAAAATGCAACTATGATATTGCAAGCAATTGTCGACTGACAATCATGTTCTATTTTGAATATCACTATCCACACCTCCAATCCATTTTGAATATCAATATTTAGTACCACTTACATTATGCTATTTCATCTACACAAGAAGTGGCCTACGTACAAGTGACTGCATTTTGTAATATGAAAACTACACTCTATATAGTTGGTTTTATATATGCTGCATAAATGTTTTCTTCCCTATTCGTGCTTGATTGTTCATGGAACAAAATGCTGATTTTATTTATACTGTAATACTTGAAAATTCCCGCAGCAACGCGTGGGGTACCCACCTAGTATTCTTTATAAGTGCAACCCA
>JAAXCT010003555.1:0-31254 GCA_012490785.1 Eragrostis nindensis | reverse complement strand
TCCCCGGTTTCCTATGAAATGCAGCTGCACTCACAAAATCACCAAGACTTGTGGAATTCGTTAGTTTCAAGTCCTAAGTCTATATTTGGTGTTCATTTAATTCTTTCATTGCAGGTATTTGACGGTAAACTTTGCTCTAAGGACCGTCAACAACTCCCCCACACTTAGTCTTTGCTCGTCCTCGAGTAAAGAATGAAGGACTAAGGTGAAACAAAAATTCCTAGGTATGATGCTAGCATACAAGTTATTCCAAGCCATACCTGCACCTGTGAACTTTTGTGGTCTACCATGTAATCTTGGGCGGTTGAGGAATGGAACGGTCTTGATTCAAGTCGTCATCACTCCTCTGTTGAGTAACTTGGGTTTTTGAAAATATTTTCAAAGTAAAAACATAGCTTGTACTCCTCAAATGAGAACTCTCAGATCGCTCAATGTGTATGATTCCTCACCAAGGCTTTTGGCATGCCTCTTTTCATCCTACATCTACAAATGGCTTATGTGGAGCTTGGTAGGGAATGAAAAGGAGCATATGCATCACTTATATTGCTAAGTCAAAGAGTGGATCCAAGGAGAAAACAAGTCATACAAACTGATCAAGAATGTGCACGTGTATGGATATGTGTATGAAAAATGGAATGAGATGGATACTCCTTGATGTGGCGATGTCTCTCTCTTGATTGATTTTCAATAGAGAACATGGCTATCACTTCTTTTCTCTTTCTCTTTTTTTTGGATCATGCTCATCATGTTTGAGCATTTCTTTCTTTATTCATGCCCATGCATAAGAGCACTCTTTCTTTCTTATCAATTTTTTTTTCCGATAGCCACGTCTCTTTTTGCAAGAGTATATGGAGAGAGACATCACAGCAAGTGATGGAATATTTATTTTGGTGGATGGGTGGATGGAAATGGCGTTGCTAACTTCCAGTGTCGAAGTAGAAGTTAGCATGCTTTGTGGTGGTGTTGTGTATGTGTACGTGATCTTGATCATGAAGTGTGACAAGCATCTCACAAGGGTCCCAACATTTGACAAAGCTCAAAGCAATAACAAGCAGCGTTTGTAAGGGTTTCAATGTGATCATCATATTTGGCTCTGGTGGGAAAATAAGATCATTGAGGAGTGCAAACCTATGGATTTTAAATTTTGCAAGATAAATTCCCAAGCACTCAGTACAGAAGAAGCAAGATTCCTCTCATCTAACCATATCACATTCGCCAACAACTTAGATAAACAGGGGGTCCTAAGAGATTGGTGTTCACAAGCAACAGGTGTATGATGCGCGGAATAAAGAGTATGCAGGCCAACCATATAGAAGTATGTTTGTTGCGGGTTCATTTTTATCTTTGAGTTAAATTTTAGTAAGTAACCATCAAAGATTGTTTGTACTCATGAATTAGGGAGTAGGGGATAGGATGTGCAAACCATCGCCATAGATGAAGTGGAGACCAACAGTGACCATAGGAGACCAAACCGAAGGTTCAATCGAACTTTCTTTTCTTATGCCTGATGGCTCCACTCCTTAGCTTGTTTGAACTGTGCGATGTTGTGCATCATGTTGGTGGGAGATCTCTAGTGTGTGCGTGATGAAGAACGAGAGATCTCCCCACACTTGTTTTTGTACCTAGACCTTTTATTCAAAACAACAAAAAGATATGGAAATAAAAAGGACTCTACCGGGGTTAAAGACCGGTGAGCCTGAGTTTATTGTATTTGGAAAAAGCAAACTCAAGGCGCATTGTATGTTTGGAACGGGAAATAAAAGTGGCTAGTTTATTCATTTTTTATATTTTTTTTAATTTTATTTTATTTTATCATGTATGACGAAAGCAAAAAGATACAAGTTGTGATTCAAGTTACCTTAGTGGGGGAGGGAACCTCCCCCACACTTGTTCTTTGCTCACAGCCCTGGATTTGGGTGGAATCCCATGCAATGGAAGTTGGTCATCAGATTGACCGGGCTTTGTTGCAGCGTACTGGCGAATTGGTCTTTGGTGGATTGCTGCCATCGAGTGTCACAACGAACCTCCAGCCTCATATGGTTCTAGGGGTTGGTTCCAACCAAGTGCATACCCAGTGTTTCCTTCCCCCTACATATTCATAGGCTAGGGGCTGCGGTTGTGGCACGACCATGGCTGCACCCTTGGCCTTCTATTTTATCATCCCTGCCAAAAGCACTACTCCTGCAAGCAATCCCAATCCGACTTGGAGAGGGATGGTTAGCTCTCGGACCATATACAAATAAAGTCCCGGTTAGGTGACGGGATTTTATTTGTATAGCCGAGGAAGAGAAACACAAGTGGATCTGGACCAAGTTTGAGTGTAACCATGGCAAGATAATCCTTGTTGATAAAAGCTCGGGGCTTAGTGAAGTATGAAACGTAAGCATGGTTTGAAGCCCCGACTCTTGAAGCGATAAAATCAATCAACGAAGTGCACTCAACAAGGTTCACTCAAACGGTCCTACTCACCTGGGAAGTTCTAACCATTGCACATGCATAGCACAGGAGAGATTTTGGTAATGTAAACCATGGCATAAGGGATACAAAGCTCATCCTCATATATAGGTCTAAGATTACCATGAGGGGCACAAGTCATAGCAAGCCATTCACTCATCAAGCAAAAGGTTGGATGTGATACTTTTGCCAAAGAGCATGCTTGTGAAGATCAGGAGTTGTTGGTTCAAGTCTAACAAGCAAAGCTTATGAAAGCCTAGTAGTAGACTAAGATCATTCCATGAAAGCAGTTGATACTCATTCTGGAAGAACCGAAGATTAAAAACCATTGTCTACTACTAGCAGGGTGCATAAAAATTGTGTGGTAAGTAGGAGAGAATCGTCCCTACCACGCAAGCAAAACCATCTCACCCTATGGCTTCTCATTGTTGGCAAAGTTGACATTTCATACCTGTCTTGTGCAGTTATTTCTGGTCAAGTGCTCAAGTGTGAGCATAGACACGGTTCCATAAGTGTTGTAGGCTTGCATTTCCTCATCGCACACCAAGATGGGTTGGTGTCGAAGAGGAGTCTCGACGTGTTGTTTTGATTGTGGTCCACCTCCGTGGGATCTTCTTGAAGCTCTTCATGCCAACCTCCTCAAGCTAGGCATGAGCTCGATGGAGAGGTACGGATATGTGTCACGTCGAGAGTGACTTGGTTTTGAGCTTGTCGCCTTCTTCAACACATGTTTGAGCTACTTGTCGGCCCCTTTTCATAGCTGCACACAAGAGCAAGAACACAAGAGCAAACTCGAGAACGGGTTACGTTAGTGTGAAAAAAAAATGGATCTCCCGTTGGTTGCTCTTGCAAAGATTTCTTTTTATCACAACTCAACAAGCAAATAAAATCAAGAAGAAAAGGGGAAAAATCTTTTTCTTGAATTCGAGATAAAATGCCAAGGGGGTTGTCTCAATTTATTTCTTTTGAGAATGGTTTTAAAGAAGAAAAGAAGAGTTGGAGGAAGTCCAACGTGAAAGAGAGTTATTTTGGAAACCTCCAAAAAACTAAATGGAAGAAACAAAAAGAAGTTGAAAATATTTCTTGAACTTGAGACACATTCCAATGAAAATTTTGAGAGAAATGTGTGAGCAAGATTTTGTTGTGAGGGTGCTTGAGTGAAAAAAAAGAAATAAAATTGAAAAGTCAAGCACCCTTGCTCCAAAGTAAAGAAATAAAGTTCAATTTGATCCACAACTCCCAATTGGCTATGGAAAAAAGTCAATGGGAGCTGTGCCAAAATTCCAACAAAATTTTGCTCAAAAAATTTTCCAACAAAAGGTTGTCTTAAATTCATTTTGCAAATTTATTTTTAAAAGAAATAAATGTTTTCTTTTCAATTTTTAATGGTTTGAAACTCCCCAAACAAAATTTTGGAAAGATTCAACATGCAAGAATGCAAGTGAAAAATCAATATGCAGGGATGTATTTTTTTTATGGAAAAAAGCAAATATGCATGGGAGGAGAGGTCAATATGCAAAATGCATGATGATGGGAAATGCAAATATGCATGCGAGGAAGCAATATGAGATAACTACCAATTACCTTGGCAAGGGTCACAATTTTGAGTCCAGTGAGCAGGACTTCCAATGTTCAGTTGGGTGGCGTGATGCCTGATCCCAGAGATGAGGATTGCAGACGATTTCTCATGTTGGGATTGTGCCAATCTTTTCATGGCACTTGTGCGAAGCCTCCTTCCCTTATGCTTCCCTTCTGTGGTGATGTTGGATGGCTTCTCTTCCTGCTGAGGTGTGGTCTCCACCCTTCACCGATAGCTACCTCTCCAGTAATTTTGTTGCTTGTGTGGCGGTAAGTGAGAGGATGGTTCCTTTGGCACGAGAATCAAGATAATCATGAGCTGTTGGTGTCAACCTGTGGTAGAAGTTGATCAATATTGTCCAATCATCCATTCCATGGTCAGGACATGCTGTCATATATTCTTGAAGATTCTCCCAAGCTTTAGGAATGGATTCCTCTTGTGCTTCCCAGAAGTTTGAAAATTTTCCATGAAGGGCATAAACTTTCCTTTCTGGGAAGTATTTCTCGAGGAACGCTGCAGAGCAATCATTCCAGGAAGATGCAATACTTGGGTTGGCATAAAACCAGAGTTTCGCCTCCCCGAAGAGGGAAAAGGGAAACAAACGGAGTCGAATGACATCTTGGTTGACTCCTTCATTGGACACAGTGTTGCAAACTTCTAGGAATGTTTGAAGGTGAGCCTTTGCGTCCTCGTTGGCCATTCCACGGAATGGATTGGCCTGCACCCTGTAGATTTGGCCGGCTTTAGGTCTGAAGTTTTGGTCTCCAGTGTTGACAATCGGCCCAATCGCCACGTGGTCAACACCGGCAGCGGAGTACTCACGAAGCACATTTTTGGCCATTGTTTTTAAGTTTGATGGTGCGGATGTAGCTGGCTTGATCGTCGAGAGTATCTTGAAGATGGGTGACTCGAGGTTCTGCTCTTCTCAAGAGTACTTCTGAATTCTCTGTGTATATCTTCGACAGGTCAAGACCAGAGGTACATTACCCTGTTTTCACATAAAGAAAAAAAACAGAGCAAAGGTAGACCTATCTAGACAGTGGCAATTAATAGAGATATAATTATAAACAATGCTAGATTCTCATTAACCAGTGCCTTCCCCGGCAACGGCGCCATAAATGCTTGTTGACATTTGTTAAGTCACACAAAATAAATCATCTCTGACAGTGATGTCAGAATTAATCTAAAGATGTGTCTTAGTATCGATTAGGTAAATCCGCAAGCGCACGGAGAACGTCGTTGTAGCATTTCACCAATGGATTACTCCAATGGCTGTCATTTATAGTTCTCCCAAGGGAAGGCGGCGGTTTATGAGATAGCATGTTCATAATCATATAACTAATAATATACCAAGGTCTAAACAGGGGTAAGGATACAGTGTATGGATAGGGTGATACACAAAGCAATCCAATCTAACATCAGTACAAAGCCTAGGTTAAGCGGGTTAAGAGGAGGTCGAGCTGGGCCCCTATGTACTCCTTGTAGTCCTGTCTATGGGTCATACATGCATCACATACAAACCTAAGTTCTATGTTAGCCTGGAACAGAGAGGATGAAGCACAGCAGGGCTGTCACCACCTACTGGCAACCCTCTACGAGGACATGCGACACTGGGCTGTCACCACCTACTGCCAGCCCTATGCCTGTTCATAGAGTCAACCAAACACTCAAAGCTATTTACCAATCTAAGCACCACGCTTACATTGCTAAACAGTACTCTTCATTCCCATGGGACTCTGACCCTTCGGATCATCAAGTCAGGAACAAGAGTACACCGAACCTTGACCCGACGGATCAACAGGTCAAGTACTAAACCATGCATAACAACTCTGACCCTACGGATCATCCAGTCAAGAGGTAAGACATGCGTAAACTCAACCCTACGGATTAACAAGTTACAAACCATGGCACAGAGAACCCTAACCTACGGATTAACAAGTCAAGGGCCAAAGCATGTCCAACCTCATTATGCATAGAACGAGTGTAAGGCATGGATGAGCTAGTATAAGTATGTGAAGCATATATGAACCAAACATGACTAGACAATAACCACATAGAAGGTACATGGCTATCATACTAGTGCAATCATAAGGCATAAGGAATAAAGGAGTAAATGCTATAGATAAATGATACAAGTCTTACAAGAGGGGAATGGAGAAGATCCTCCCCCAAACTCTCCAAGACTAGGTCAAGGACCTCTAATCAGCCCTCTACTCCCCTCTACTCTACTCTGGCCTGGAGGCTAAGCCTAATGCTAGAGAATGAATCCCTCTAGGTGTGTGTCATGAAAGGAGGGGGGTACCCCTTTATTTATAGCCCTCCAAAGGCGGTGGAATTGAGGTGGTTCCCGACATTGATGGCATTGATTGCAGGCAGAACCGACCTTGGTACGTCGGTGGGGAACCGCCATAGAAAAATGGGCCAGAATGGCCACTGTGGCAGGTCGGCCGACCTACTGTAGCAGGTCGGACGACCCCCCCTTGGCCCCTATGGCCTTGGGCTTTGGTGTAGTGGTCCATGGGGTCCTCATAAGGCTGATTTCTGCGATGACCGTGGACTTGCCGGAGTGATATCTTTCTTGGGCTTTGGCCAAGGAGTCTCCCTTTGGGTTCTAATGATGTGTATCAATGTGTTGACTCAAAGTGAATAAGGTTTGTATCCCTTTTGGTGTATGTCATCCTTGGCTACTGATGCTGATTTCTCGGAGTGGTGTCCTCTCTGGAATATGGTATGGGTTGATTTGGTGGATCCATATATCTTTGCCATTGTTGAGGATCTCCAATAGATGATCTTTCTTCATATCTCCTTGATATTAGGCTTTTGGGGAGATTTCTTTATGACGGGGAAATTCGGTGTTTGCAGAGTGGGCCTTTATGCTTCCTTTTCCCCGGTTTCCTATGAAATGCAGCTGCACTCACAAAATCACCAAGACTTGTGGAATTCGTTAGTTTCAAGTCCTAAGTCTATATTTGGTGTTCATTTTAATTCTTTCATGCAGGTATTTGACGGTAAAATTCTTGCTCTAAGGACCGTCAACAGACGCGGGGTCGAACTTTCCTTATAAGCGACTCTGGATTATCAATGAAGTTTTTCGGCAAGTTAAATCCAACATACACTATCTTGTTTTCACATCAAAGAGAGAAAAACAGATCAAGGTTAGCCTGCAATGGGCAATGGTTAAATCACATCAAGTGTAATCATGAGTAATCATTATACTCTTGTCATCAATTGTCTTCCCCGGCAACGGCGCCAGAAATGCTTGTTGGTATTTCTTACACCGAACAGGAAACACCACCTTAGGCTGGTTAGGCCTAGAGTGAATATTCCTGGCTTGGCGCCAGAAATACCCTTGGGGTCAAGTTACCTGCTTAGGATATACATAATAATCCACAACTAGCAACAAGTGCTAGAAATGTATTATTAGTATTCAATATAAAAGATAATCCGTAAGCACACGGATAACCCGTTGTAGCATTTCACCCGACAGTATTCCAGGGTATCGTTATTTATATTTTCCCAAAGGAAGACGTAGTTGAGAAGTGTACTTATGGTGTTACAAATGATAGGTCATAGCCACATTCCAATGTTGGGGTAAGGTGCAAATAGATATGAGGATAGTGTGACACACACGGCAGGCAGTTCCACTCTCTGATAAAAAGTGAGAGGCAACTCTAAGCAGGTCTAAGACTAAGTAAACGGGTTGCTACTCCTAATGTACATCATCATGTAGCGTGCGTAGCTTCTACCTATAGCCTAAGCTGCACACAAGCCAGGACTAAGCTGTTCTACTGCAAAGCCACCATCGGGAGATCGGGCGCGCAGAGTCTGCCCCGCCCTCTGGACTTTCATGTATACTCTTACGCCATGCTCGAACTTGGAGGATTACAAGGGACGGACAAGGCTGTCACCACCTGCCGCCTACCTCTACAAACCGTGGGACACGAACACGCAACCAAGGGTGCAAAGAGAGCCCTAGCACCATGCTAGCATAACTAACCACAACTCTAGATCCCTTGAGGCAGCTCGCAAGGTGATAAACCTAGAGCACCGTTGCAGGACAATGGAGCCAATGACTAAGCAGGGGGAACAACTAGTTCTAACTAGCGATTAACTTAGACAAGGGATCAAAGCTAGCACTACGCTATGCATAGGCCCTCGTCGCTCAAGAACGAGCGACGAATGATGAAGAACGATCATTGTTAACCGATGATCAAGTATGAACGAACGACGAACGAACGATGAAAGATCATGAATGAACATCGATGAACAACGAACGATGAACGAACATGAATGAACGAAGAGCGTTCATCCAAGATCAAGGATGAACGATGAACTAGCATAAGCACATAACTACTACAAGAATGATGATATTCCATTGATAAAGAACAAGTCTTAGAAAGAGAAAGGATACAAGGGTTATACCCAAACTCTCCAAGGGACTTGGGAGCCAAAAGGGCAGCCCACTACTCAGCCTAGCAATAACTAGAGAGCCTCTAGCTCTGATGTGTGGAGGAGGGAATGAGCCTTGTTGGTGTGTGTGTGTGTTGAAAGGAGGGGGGGGGGGGGTATCCCTCCTTATATAGCCTCTGAAGGCCGGTTGATTTGAGGCGGTTCCCGACATTGATGGCATTGATTGCAGGGGGAACCGACCTAGGAACGTCGGTTGCAAACTACCTTTGAAAGCTGGGCCCAGGGGGCCACCCTGTCAGGTCGGCCGACCCAGGATTTGGGGTCGGCCGACCCAGACCTGGCCCCTACTGGGCTGGGTCTTGGCAGGTTGATTCCCCATGACCTTTAGGCCTCTGGTTCAGGTGTATGGCCTCTGTTAATTAATTGTTGAATTCTTAGCCTTTTATGCTTGAATTATATTCCCGCGGCGAACGTCATTTTATAGAAGTGTTGGGATCGTCGCTTTGGGGCATGTTTACACCTAGAATTCCCTGTTTTCCACCTGCACATCCAAATCTGGAGGTACATGTGGAAATAGGTTATTTGATAACAAAATTCAAGTAAGGAGTGTTAGTTCTTCCTTATTTATAGAGCTAATTGACGGTCAAATTCTCGGCTTAAGGACCGTCAACAGTTTGCGCTATGTTTTCTTGCACGGAGATCCAGAAGCTCCTGTCGTGATAAGTGACAAGCTTTCGAAGGAAGAAACCACCAAACTCATAGTCGTGCTTGAAAAAACACCGCTCTGTTCTTGGTTACTCACTTGAAGACCTAAAAGGGATCAGCCCTGCTCTCTGCACCCATCGCATTCCCACGGACCCTGAAAGTACACCTTCTAGGGAGCCTCAAAGAAGGCTAAAAATGCGATGAGAGAAATTGTGAAGAAAGAGGTCTTGAAGCTATTGCACGCCAGGATCTTCTATCATGTTCCTCACAGTGAATGGGTGAGCCCGGTACAAGTGGTACCCAAGAAAGGAGGTATGATGGTCGTTCATAATGATAAAAATGAACTTATCCCTCAACGAACCGTCACGGGGTGGAGAATGTGCATTGACTACCGAAAACTTAACAAGACTACAAAGAAAGATCATTTTCCACTGCCCTTCATCGATGAGATGTTGGAACAGTTGGCAAATCATTCTTTCTTTTGTTTCCTGATGGGTATTCAGGATATCATCAAATTCCCATCCACCCCGACGATCAAAGTAAGACCACTTTCACATGCCCGAATGGAACTTATGCTTATCGTCGCATGTCTTTCGGTTTGTGCAATGCACCTGCCTCATTCAAATGTTGCATGATGTCTATTTTCTCTGACATGATAGAAGAAATTATGGAAGTTTTTATGGATGATTTCTCTGTTTATGGAAAAACCTTCAATCACTGCTTAGAAAATTTAGACAAGGTTTTACAGAGATGCCAAGAAAAGGACATGGTACTTAATTGGGAAAAGTGCCATTTCATGGTCCGAGAGGGCATAGTTTTTGGACATCTTGTGTCTGAAAGAGGAATAGAGGTGGACAAAGCAAAAATAAAAGTTATAGAAAAGCTTCCACCTCCTGTGAATGTCAAGGGTGTTCGTAGTTTTCTGGGTCATGCTAGGTTTGTCGTCGTTTCATACAAGATTTCTCTCAAATTGCACAACCCCTTACGAATTTGCTTGCTAAGGATGCACCCTTTGATTTCACTGATGAATGCATGCATGCTTTTGCTACTCTTAAGAATGCACTCATCTCTGCTCTAATCATTCAACCCCTGATTGGATGCTTCCTTTTGAAATAATGTGTGATGCTAGTGATTATGCTGTGGGGGCAGTTCTTGGCCAAATGAAAGACGAAAAAGCATCATGCAATTTCTTATGCTAGCAAAACTCTGACAGGAGCTCGGTTAAATTACACTACCACTGAGAAAGAGCTCCTTGCTGTTGTTTTTGCTTTCAACAAGATTAGATCTTACTTAGAAGGAGCAAAAGTTTTTGTTTACAATGATCAAGCTGCTCTGAAATATCTGCTTGCTAAGAAAGATGCTAAACCTCGTCTCATAAGATGGATTCTTCTGCTCCAAGAGTTTGATTTAGAAATTAAAGATAAGAAAGGAGTAGAAAATTCTGTAGAAGATCATTTGTCACGTATGCAGTTCACTAACTTGCAGGAACTACCAATAAATGACTTCCTACGCGACGGCATGCTACTGAAAGTGACGGACTCACACCCATGGTATGCCGACATCGTGAACTTCATGGCTACAGGGTACGTACCACCAGGGGTGGACAAAAGAAGGTTGATATACGCCGTCACTTATGGAATGAGCCGTACCTCTACCGTGTCTGCGCTGATGGACTGCTTAGGCGATGTGTGCCAACTCCTGAGAGCACACAAATTATTGAGAAGTGCCATGCAGCTCCATACGGAGGACACTATGGTGCCTTCAGCACTCAAGAAAAAATCTGGCAAAGCAGATTCTTCTGGCCTACCATGCACGAAGATACAAAAGAATTCATCAGAAGTCCAAAGTGCCAGAGATTTGGAGGCATCACAGCACGAGATGCAATGCCCCTCACATACAACCTTCAAGTCAAACTCTTCGATGTATGGGCCATTGACTTCATGGGACCATTTCTAGAGTCCCAAATTGTGAGTACATATTGGTGGCAGTGGACTACGTGTCCAAATGGGTAAAAGTATGCCATGTCGAGCTACTGACTCCAAACATGCTCGCCGGATGTTCCATGAGATAATCTTTCCACGGTTTGGAACCCCGAGAATGGTGATAAGCGAAGGAGGGTCTCACTTCATTGATAAGACCTTCCGTAGCTTTCTAAGAGAGCTTGGAGCAAAGCATAACATTGCTACTCCATACCATCCCCAAACAAATGGGCTGGCAGAGACATCCAACAAACAAATCAAACGGATCCTACAGAAAACAGTCTTGGAAATGGGGAAGGGATGGAAAAACAAGCTACCCGATGCACTACGGGCATACAGAACAGCCTACAAGACACCCATAGGCATGTCCCCATACCAACTCGTTTATGGAAAAACATGTCATCTGCCAGTCGAGTTGAAACATAGGGCATTTTGGGCCATGAGGACTTGGAATATGGATATGAAAGGAGCTGGGTGGGAAAAAAATGGAAATAGCTAAGTTGGAAGAATGGAGAGACAAAGTTTATCATAACTCAGCTATATACAAAGAGCAAACCAAGCGCTGGCATGACCAGCGAATAAAAATAAAATAATTCAATATCGGAGACAAGGTGCTGCTTTTCAACTCAAGGGTAAAGCTCTTTGGACACGGAAAACTGAGAAGTAAATGGGACGGGCCATACACCATCATCGACACGTCAACCCATGGAGCAATCACACTCCAAGACGACGGAGGTAATGTATTCAAGGTAAATGGCCAGCGTCTTAAAATTTATCTTGAGCCCGAAGAAAATAAAGAATTTGATGTCATGAATCTAATTGATTTAAACTATATATCCTGACATCCTCTGTTTCTTATTTTTACCAGTCGTAATTATTTCTTAGTATTTTCTCGAATAAGAAAGGCAGCACAGGAAACAGGGGGCCAGCGGGGCCCACAGGGGGTCGGCCGACCCCCTACCAGGTTGGGCGACTCCTGTGGGACACACAACGGTCTAAAATTTCTCCCACCGTCTCCTCCAACGTTCACAAGCAGAAATCCCACTGATGTAGCTCTGCGCAGCTCCGGGGAAATCAAGAAAATTTTTTCCTTAGTTTCTCTATAAATATTTGTGATTTCCCCCCTTTTCCTTTACACCATTCTTCTCCACCCCAAACCTTCACCCAAACACCTCCAAGTCACCTCCACGGACAGCAGCATCCCTAGCTTCGATGTGTCCGCCACAACCAGGTGACTTTGTCGTGCGCTAGGCCTTTAAAACATCCTTGACCCCGTCTCTCCTACCACCGAGCACGCTAATTTTGTGGATGTCGCACCCTTAGCCCTCTTGCCACCTCCAAGTGCCCCCGCTGCAACCCATGTAGCCAAGAAGGTCCTAAGAAAGAGTCATTCCACTCCACCTCATCCTACCACGGGGACACTTGCTCCAAGGAAGGCACACGCGACAATCCAGAGAACTCTCTCCGCCCGGGAGAGAAGTACGTGGGATCACTAGTCACCAAGAGTGGCAATGTGGTGTACCACCAATACATTGAGCACTCTCCTCCCACTGCCCCCAAGAAGAAGGATGACCCACGTTTCAAGATCACGGGCGTCCGCGGGAAGTGAAAGCAGCTCATCCAGCCGCTCACATCGGCAGAAAGGAGTGGTGCCTATGAGTATATGAGCTCCACTCCTACCAAGAAGATTAGGAGGCACCTCTCTCCCCTTCCATCAAGAGGGCAGGAGGCATGTATGAGAGTGAGGAGGAAAAGACACCAAAGAAGAAGCCATATGTTCGCCTCCTCGCCAAATTTGAAGACCTCCGCTACGCCAATGAGAAACTTAGTGATGAACTAGCGGAGGAGAAGGACGCCGTGGCAGAGTTGCGCGAGGAAACTGCTAATATTCGTCGCAGCGCCAACTCCAAGCTTAAGCGTCTCTACAAGGACACGGGAAAGAACGACAAATTCTACATTTAATCCTCCCGCATCCATTTACCCCATAGGCGCATCTTTACTTTACTTCATCATTTAAATCCCAATAAATTTGTAATGCGCCTGCGAGTTTAAATTCTGCATCAAATAAATTTAGTGCTCCCCGGGCTTGCATACCGTAGAGCAAGTTTTTGTTTCCATATCTTTGTTGTTTTTGAAGGAAACGGGCAAAAAGGCAAGTGTGTGTGTGTGTGGGGGGGGGGGGGGGGGGGGGGGGGGACATCGCCATATCTTGAACAATCGCGAACAAATCACCCAGAATCACACGAGGCAACTTAGGAACGGTCACCACGTGAAAACACAGCACCAGTGGGGTCCAGGCCAGGTCGGCGACCCCACCAGGAGGGTCGGCCGACCCCTGGGGGTCCCCACCAGGCTCCAGCCTCCTCCTGCCTCCCGAGTTTGCACCACACTTCCCCTTTTTGCCTACTACGCCGTCGAGTTCATTCTGATAGTTTGAAAATTAAATAAAACTTGACGAACTGATTTTTTGGGAAAATTATAATTGTTTTATCTTATGCCCACAACTCTATCTCTCACATACATGGACTTGCACATTTGTTATTTGTCGCTTCATCACTGAATACTTGTGAACATCTTATCATTAGGAACCCATGTTTTTCCTAGATAATTGGCATGTGAGATATGGTTTGTCGAAATTATCCTTGCTCAACCTTCAAGTCCTTGGGAATTTACTTTTATGAAAATCAAAATTTCATGGTCTTATGCTCTTCACTTGATTTATATTTTCCTACCAAGGCCAAAGAACTTTACATGATTCCTTTAATAGCCTATAAGCTACTAGTTGTCAATTTGAGCTTTGTCAAATTCTTGGACCCTAGTGAGAAGCTTGTCATACTCTCTTTGATCAAGATCACGTACACTCCAAATCACATGCTACACTTCTACACTGGAAGTTGAGAAAAAATTTGCATTCATCCACCAAATAAGTACTCCAAAAATCATTGTTACCTTTCTCTCTCAAAAATATCATGGAAGACATGGCTATGCAAAAAGAAAGAATAACCCATGCTCATACAAAAGTAGAGCATGATGAAAAAGAAAAAAAATGGGGGAAGAAAGATGATGAGAAAAACCAACAAAAAGAAAGTATTTTAGCCTTGTCCTCCTCAAAGTTCAAAAAAGAGAGAGAAGGGGACATCATAAAAAGGAGTACAATTCTTTTCATACCACCACATATGCACATCCTGATCAGATTGTATGACTTGATTTCTCCATTGGATCCAGTTTTTGACTTAGCAACATAAGACACTAGTATGCTCCACCTTACCCTACCTTGAGCTCCACAAAAAGCTGAATCAAACACAAGAAGGGAAGGTGCAGATTATGGCCGTGGAAAGGAAAATACATAAACACCATGAGCGACTTGAGAGAGTCAATTGAGGAGCAGAAACTATGTATTTATATTTCAAAATTATTCAAAAATCCCAAGGTACTTGACAAGAAAGGCGAGGTGACTGGAGACATGATCGTTCCACTTATCAATCATCCAAGGAATATGTGCTAGACACCTCTAAGTTCACAGGTATAAGGTGTGGCTTGCAATAACTTGTGTGCAGGCTCTCATTTTTGGGGAAGAGTACCTCCCGCCTTAAGCTCGCAACTTTACTCGGGGACGAGCAAAGAGCTAAGTGTGGGGGAGTTGTTGACGGCTGTTAAAGCAAAAAAATAAACTGTCAACTATCTGCACTTGAACCTCAAATCCATCACCAAAGGTAGACTTAGGATTTGAAACTAACGGATTCCACAAGTCTTGGTGAATTTGTGAGTGCAGGTGCATTTTGCATGAAAACGGGAAAAGGAAGCTTAAAACATTAACTTTGCAAACACCGATTTTCCCCGGAATAAAGACATCTCCCCATGAAGCCCAAAACCCCAATAAAAAGGCTTCTAGTCCACCCATAGCAGGTGGACCAGGGAAGAAGGCAACCCAAGACACAACATAGAGGAAGGCTAGGCCCAGTGGGGCCCACCCCAGGTCGGCCGACCTAGGTATTGGGGTCGGCCGACCCCTGTTGGTGGCTCCACTGGCCCATCTTCCTATGGCGGTTCCCCATCGACGTTCTACGGCCGGTTTAGCTTGCAATCAATGCCATCAATGATAGGAACCGCCTCAAACTTGCCGACCTTCCAAGGCTATAAATAAAGGGGTACCCCCCTCCTCACAAGACACATCACAAGAATCCTAGGAGGATGGCACCACTCCCACATCTCAAGCCTAGAGCCTCTGTATATTAGTAGAGTAGGGGAGAGGGCAAGGGAGAAGAGAGGGGTAGTCCTCCCTTGTACCTTGGCGGATATTATCTTATTTATAGTTCATCGTTCATTCTTAGTTCGTTCGTCGTTCGTTCTTCATTCGTCGTTCGTTCATAGTTCGTTCGTCATTCTTATTCATAAGATTAGTATTTGTAGTGATATTGATCTAGCGAGCATTATTTACTAGTCATTATTCTTGCTATACTTGTTTATGGGATCATCACTCCGCAAGGAGTGCTCTAGCCTTCCAGATTGGTACTAGGACCGGGGTTGGAGTAGTAATCGACGGCATAGATGTGGTGTCTAGGCTAGAGGTTACCTTTGTTTGCAGCGTGCCCCACGGTTTGTAGAGGTAGGCAGCAGTTGGTTACAGCCCTATCCGTCCCGAGTAATCCTTCACGTTCGGGTTCGTCGTAGAGCTACAAGCTGACGGGATTTGCAGACCAAGTCTAAACCAGCGCCCGATGTAAACAAGTAGAACTTGAGTGCGTCTATCCTAAGGGATAACTAGATGTTTATTCATCCTCTCAATCCTATACTACTATAATTCTTGTTGTCCTTGGGTAAACTAACCTTGCTGCAGAATATCTCCGTTCCTTGGGGAAAACAAATACGATACCTTGGAATACTCCCGGGTGAAGTGCTACAACGGTATTCCGTGTGCTTGCGGATTTATTTGCGCCATAAGAAATACCAACAGCATCCCGTGAGTGGCGGATGGCTCTGGCCTGCGTGTCCTCCTATGAGAAGATGTACTCCTACGTGCAACTTCCTCTTCTTGGAGGGATGTGCTTAGATTTTGACAATTATACAAGCGAAGATCCGAGTTAGGTAATGAAAATTCGTTTGTATAACCGACATAATAAAATATGAAGGAATTTTTTGGACCTTGCTTGAGTGTATGACCATGAATGAGACAATCCTCGGTTATGAGAGCGCGGGGTGCATCAAGATATTCAACATTAGCATCATGCAAAGCACCAATACCCGCAACAATCGTGTGATCAATGAGGTGCACTCAATTGGTCCAGTCATCCTAAAATTGTCTAACCACTGAGCAATCATGCAAGTGACAGGAGCAATCTTTATTTTCTCAACCATAGCATAAAGAATTTTCAGATCATCCTCGCACACAATCCTAATATCACTTCTAGGAAACATTGTAATGCCAAGCACATGTGCAAAAAGCGCAAGGTAGGATGATGAATATGATTAGTTCGGGGCTTCTCGCATGTAGGGAATTCAGAAATTCTTTGCCAAAAAGTGGGCTTGGAGTAACCCGAAATCGAACTATCAACATTGATATTGCAGCGAGTGTTAAAGCCAAGGCATAGACTAAGATTTTTCCAACTTAAATGATACTCCTCCCGGAAAAACCGAAAGGTAATACCGTCATCTACCACTCATAGGGTGCATAAAAACTGTAGAGTAAGCAAGCGGGAGACTACCTCATCTATACGTGCAAAATTATCCCACCCCATGGCTTTAAATACTCGAGAAAATTCAGCATCCATACCAATCTTTTGCAGCAGCTCCGTATCAAATGCTCGCGTAGGAGCAAATGTACGGTGTTGGAGAGCCTCGTAGGCGCTCATCTCGTCGTCACCCACTGTTGACGGTCCTTACGCTGAGAATTTGACCGTCAATTAGCTCTATAAATAAGGAAGAACTAATACTCCTTACTTGCATTTTGTTATCAAATAACCTATTTCCACATGTACCTCTAGATTTGGATGTGCAGGCGGAAAACAGGGAATTCCAGGTGTAAACATGCCCCAAAGCGACAATCCCAACACTTCCATAAGACGACGCTCGCCGCGGGAATATAATTCAAGGATGAAAGGGCAAGAATTCAACAATTAATCAACAAAGGCCATACACCTGGATCAGTGGCCTAAAGGCCATGGGGAAGCCACCGACCAAAGCCCAGCCCAGGAGGGGCCAGGCCTGGGTCGGCCGACCCCACCTGCCAGGTGGCCCCCCTGGGCCCAGCTTTCTAAGGCGGTTTGCAACCGACGTTCCAAGGTCGGTTCCCCCTGCAATCAATGCCATCAATGCCGAGAACCGCCTCAAATCAACCGACCTTCAAAGGCTATATAAGGAGGGGTACCCCCCTCCTTTCAACACACACACCACAAGGCTCATCCCTCCACCACATATCAGAGCTAGAGGCTCTATAGGTAGTGCTAGGCTGAGTAGTGGGCTGCCCTTTGGCTCCCAAGTCCCTTGGAGAATTTGGGTATAATCCCTTGTATCCTTTTCTCTTTGTAAGATTTGTTCTTTATCAATGGAATATCATCGTTCTTGTAGTAGTTATGTGCTTATGCTAGTTCATCGTTCATCCTTGATCTTAGATGAACGTTCTTCGTTCGTTCATCGTTCGTTCATCGTTCATCGATGTTCGTTCATGATCGTTCATCGTTCGTTCGTCGTTCATTCCCACTCGATCATCGGTTAACGATGATCGGTCTTCATCGTTCGTCGTTCGTCGCTCGTTCTTGAGTGACGAACGCCTATGCACAATGTAGTGCTAGTTTTGATCCCTTGTCTAAGTAATTGCTAGTTAGAACTAGTTGTTCCTCTCTGCTTAGTCATCGGGTCCATTGTCCTGCAAAGGTGCTCTAGGTTTATCGCCTTGCGAGGTGCCTCGAGGGATCTAGAATCGTTGTTAGTTGCTGTAGCATGGTGCTAGGGATTTCTTTCCACCTTTGGTTGCGTGTTCGTGTCCCACGGTTTGTAGAGGTAGGCGGCTGGTGGTGACAGCCCTGTCCGTTCCTTGTAATCCTCCACGTTCGGGCATGGCGTAGGAGTATATATGGAAGTCTAGAGGGCGGGGCAGACTCCGACCGTCGGATGTCCCGATGGTGGCTTTGCAGTAGAACAGCTTAGTCCTGGCTTGTGTGCAGCTTAGGCTATAGGTAGAAGCTACGCACGTACATGATGATGTACATTAGGAGTAGCAGCCCGTTTACTTAGTCCTAAAACTACTTAGAGTTGCCTCTTGCCTTTCATTAGAGAGTGGAACTGCCTGCTGTGTGTCACACTATCCTCATATCTACTTGCACCTCACCCTTGCATTGGATTATGGTTATGATCTATCATTTGTAACACCATGAGTATAAGTACATACTTGTCAACTACGTCTTCCTTTGGGAAAATATAAATAATGATACCCTGGAATACTCTCGGGTGAAATGCTACAACGGGTTATCCGTGCGCTTGCATATTTTCTTTTATGTTGAATAATAATAATACATTTCTAGCACTTGTTGCTAGTTGTGAATTATTACGTATATCCTAGGCAAATAACTTAACCCAAGGTATTTCTGGCGCCAAACCAGGAATATTCACTCTAGGCCTAACCAGCCTAAGGTGGTGTCTCCTGTTCGGTGTAAGAAATACCAACACCCACCAAGTCAAGGTTGGTGTCGACGAGGAGGCGATGCTCTTCGGTGTTGACTTGGGTCTCCTCCGCAGCATCATGTTGCGGGCTTGACACTTGCTCGGTGGCAGCACGTGCGCGGGTGCGAGGACGTGATGAGCAAGAGCTTGAGCTTCCGGATCGGAACAGCGACGCAACGGCCTTCTTCGTGCGCTTCATGCTGCAGCACCAATCAGCAAGAATGCAAGAACAAAAACTCCAGACGGGTCATGCGAGTGAAAACAAATCGATGAAACCGTCGGTGTTCTTGCGGGCGAGAAAACGCAACTCGGAAAACCAAACCAACTGAAAACTGAAAAGCAAACAAAAAGAGAAATATTTTGGCAGAATTTCGAGGCAAGAACCTGAGCTCAATGCAAAACTTGAGAGCAATGGACTGAAGTGTGTTGAGGAGTGGTCATGAGAGTGTGTGAGGGAGAGAGCTTGTGGCCGCCACCTCCTCTTATACATGAGCCATAACGGCTAGATTTGAATAGAGGAGAGGACAAGTGACCATTGGGGCAAAGGTGGGAGGGAGCAACGGCTCCCTTGGGTCAGCCGACCTGCTTGTTGGTGGTTCTTATGCGTGTGATTTATTTTCATTAATTCCGCAAGCGCATGAAACTCCATTGTAGCATTTCACCTTGGAGTATTCCAGGGTTATCGTATTTATATTTCCGCAGGGAAGTAGAGTGGGAGGAAGATGAAATAGTAACAAAGTATTGTACTTATTGAATAAATAACATATGCACTTAAGATGGGGGTAAGGTACATGTTGACATGGTGGCGCACATCTAAACATCCAAAATAAAAAAGGTAAAGAGAAATTATATTGAGAGAACAACGAGATAGAGACAAAAGGGTTTCCTATATATTCTATCCTATATTTACTATCCTAGTATTCCAGTCTACAAGTGTATTTACTTTAGTTAAGTACACATACAAACAAGTCAAGTCATTTCGGGGCACAAGGATGCCATGGCTAATGAATCGATGCTGCTAGTTCACCATGGGAATCTCCCTGCTATAATTAAGACCCTGCCTGTCCAACCCGGACGTGGTGGATTACAGAGACCAGTGTAGCTGTCACATACACCCGCGGCTACCATCCTCCGTGGGGTTGGGTGCCAAACGTGTATAGGCCAAGCTCTAAGCGCCACGCTTACAACCCGCCTAGAGGAACTACTCCTGATCAACGAAGCAGCCCTATCTAAGAATAGAGCACAGATTTCAACAAGCGCGGACGCCATCTCCGACGGAGGCACTCTCTCGTACTCTTTAGACACAATCCCGAATCCCATAACAATACTTGCAGCATACTAGCTTAACTAAATAAATAATTTAAATAGAAAATAAATACTAAAATAAATAAATAAAGATAAAACTAAATAATTAAAAATAATTCTACAAGAGTAAAGATACAAGAACTATACCGAAACTCCAAGAAGACTTCCGGAACCCCGAGAGAGCTCTAACTCTACTCTACTCTACTCTAACTCCCAAAATAACTCTACTTCTACACTAAATGAGTAATGATCACTTGGATGTCATGTGGTGCGAATGGTTCCTCCGGCCACCGATGCTACTTATAGCCTCCTTAGGACGGTGGGGTACTTATACCGCGAGGTAGCTTGGCGGGGTCGCCAAGCCTGGCCGGCCGGCCAAGTAGGGTGGCCGGCCGG
Organism: Eragrostis nindensis; assembly: GCA_012490785.1. Taxonomy (NCBI): domain Eukaryota; kingdom Viridiplantae; phylum Streptophyta; class Magnoliopsida; order Poales; family Poaceae; genus Eragrostis; species Eragrostis nindensis. The sequence continues at coordinate 10,770 of JAAXCT010003555.1, read as the reverse complement.
CCATCCCTTGCGTCGGTTCGCCACCGCCTCTTGTCTGAACGCTCCATATCGTTTCCTGATGGTGGTGGTCCAGTCGGTGGCGAAGTGGGGGCGGCAGAACTGCAGTGAGGGTGAAGTTAAGGCCCAAATGGTCCACCTTTTAGAATGACGGTGGAATCCGCTAGACTGGGCTTTGAAATATGAAGTTTGGGCCTGTTTCTAGCCCACTGGAGGTAGATCGAGGCCTGGGGCCACTTGGTGGGGCCGGACGGCCTATGGTGGGGCCGGCCAGCCAGGGTTTTCCCTTGGCTGGGCCCACTTTATTCCATTATCCACTCCTGCATCCAAAAGTCACCAAGATTCGTGGAACTATGTTAATCTAAACTAATATGCATCGAATCTTGGTGAATGACCATTTATTTACCGGCATGTTGGAGGTCATTTCATGCTTTAATGATCGTCAACACCTGCCCAGTGTGGTCAGCCGACCCCACCCTGGCCCCACTTGCGCTCCCCCTTTAGCTCATAGCCCCCAACGGCCATATTGGTGATGACCACGGTTGCTATGTCCAGAAAATTTCTCAAAATTATTTGCTCGAAAAGATTTTCAAATAAAAGGTTGCCTCAAATTCAAAAAAATTATCAAAAATCATAAAAACGAATATGCTGGAAAAAAATTCCAACATGCAAATTTTTTTTTGTTTTTATAGAGGGACACAAGGGTTGTCCAAAATTTTCTACCAAAGGCGAGAAAATTTGGACGTAAAAGTTTTGATTTTTAAATTTATATGCATGGCGAGGGAAAAATCAAATATGCTGGCGGAAAATTTCAAATAAATTTTGTGGTGGAAATAAAAAATATGCAAGGTGGGTTGGAAGACAAAATCCAAATGCAACTGGTGGTGGAAAAATTCAAAAAAAAGGAAAGAAAACCAAATGATAATGCCGATTATCCTGACGGATAGGGCCGTGTCGTTTAAAGTCCGACAGGCTAAGACTTCTCCAACGGGTTTAGCTTTATGACGCGGACCCTGTCCTTGAAGATGAGGACGTGGAGGGCTGCGCCTTGACTTGCCACACTTGTTTCATCTTTGGCGGTGTCGGTGGCTTTTTGGACTTTGGGACCGGTTTCTTGGCCCATATAGTCCCGGCCTCTTCATCGCGGGTTTCTTTGGTTGGAATTGCAATGGGTTCTCAAGTTTTGCCAAGTTTTTCAACAGAGCAATGAGCCTGTCCGTCTTTCTAGCTGTCACTTCGACTTCTTGGATATGAGACGGGTTTGGCTCATACTTGATCTCGATCATTGAGCATTGTTCTTTTCGAGGTTGGAACCCGAACTTTTCCTCCTTCCCATTGATGTAGAGGCGAAATTTCCCAACTCCAACATCAATATGAGCCTTCGCAGTGCTAAGGAAGGGACGTCCCAAGATGAGGGGCACAAAGTTCACCGGGATGATGTGGCCTCTTATGAATACCGGAACATCTTCCGCGATCCCCATTGGAAAGCGAAAGGAGGAGTCGGCCAATTGCAGCCGCCTCGTTGTTGGTGTCAGGAGTCGGTACTTGAGTTGATCAAAGATCGCCTTGGGCATCACATTGATGCTTGCCCTAAGGTCGCATAAGGCGTAGTCGAAGTTTAATCACTTGATTGAACAAGCAATCACTAGATATCCTGGATCAGTTCTTATTGTAGAAGGTTCCCCTCTTCTTTTCCTGTTCTCCCCTACATGGTTAGTCATACGAGAGAACATATCTCCTCTCGTGAAGATAGCATTAACTTTTTCAATAGCAGGTTCGGTTTGCCCCGGAATCTGCTCAGAACTAGCAGCAGGAACAAGAGCAGCAAGCTGAACTATCTGAGTTTCTATCATTTTGTTAAAGCTCAACTGATTTTTGAAAGCAGAAGAAAGACCTTCTATTTTTGAATTTAAACTTTCTAAACACTGATCATTGGCAGCAAGCTTTTTGTTGATTGATTCATTGATTTTAGCTTGGCCATAAACCAAATCTTTCAAAGAGGGCTGATTATTATTGAAACCAGAGAAATTGATACCTCCCTGATAAGATTGGCGGTTTTGGTTAAAACCTTGACCTCCACTTGGACGATACTCATTGTTGTTGTTCATGTAGTAAGCTTTTTCATGGGTAGGGTTGGGGCAATCCTTCCCTATATTGCCAATGTTGCCACATTCCTCACACGTCATGCGTGAGTCCAGTGAACGAGCACTGTCATGCGTGTTGAAGTCATCCAAGCACTTCATGAGGAGGTCGAGCTTGGCGGACAGTATGTCCACCTCTTTCACAGGGTGGACGCCTTTAGGGCGTGCTTGGAGTTGATCATCGCTCCACCCTTGATTTGAAACCATCTTCTCAATAAGATCTTTAGCTGGAGCAACAGTTTTGGAAAAGAAGGCTCCTCCAGCATCAGCATCCATATGTCCACGGGTTGTTGGTGTCAACCCGTTGTAGAAATGTTTAAGGATAAGCCATTCCTCCATCCCGTGGTGTGGGCAGGCGGATATGTAATCTTGGAGCCTATCCGATGCCTCAGAGATGGATTCATTGCTAGCTTGCTAGAAGCTTGAAATTCTTCCACGAAGGGCATTGGTTTTGCCCAACAGGAAAAACTTTGCGAGGAATACAGTAGAGCAGCAATCCCAAGTGCCAATGCTGGCACGATTGGCATAAAACCACTGTTTCGCCTTCCCAAGGAGGGATAAGGGAAACAGACGGAGTCTGATAGCATCTTGATTGACTCCGGCAGTTGCCGATGTGTTGCATATCTCAAGGAACTGTTGGAGATGAGTATTGGCGTCCTCAGTGGCCTTCCCACAAAAGGGAATGGCCTGCACCATAGTGATTAGGCTTGATTTGACTTCAAATCCTGCGTTGTCAGCGTTGACATCGGGCCCAACGGGCACGTTGGCAATGGAGGGAGCAGGGAATTCACGGAGGGTCCTTTGATCAGCCATGTCAATGGGTGATGATGGTGCGGATGATGTGGGTTCATCTGTCGGGAGTCCTTCTTGTGCGGAACCGTCGACGCAAGGTCGTACTTTCCTTACAAGCGACTCTAGAATATCAACGAAGTTTTTTGGCAAGTTGAATCCACGCATACACTATCATGTTTCACATCAAAGAGAGAAAACAGATTAAGGTTAACCTGCAATGGGAAATGGTTAAATTATATCAAGTGTAATCATGAGTCAACAAATGTCTTCCCCGGCAATGGCGCCAGAAATGCTTGTTGATATTTCTTATGCCGAACAGGAAACACCACTTTAGGCTGGTTAAGCCTAGAATGAATATTCCCGACGTGGCGCCAGAAATACCTTGGGGTTAAATTACTTGCTCAGGATATACATAATAATCCACAACTAGCAACAAGTGCTAGAAATGTATTATTAGTATTTAACATAAAAGATAATCCGCAAGCGTACGGATAACCCGCTGTAGCATTTCAGCTGAGAGTATTCCAGGGTATTGTATTTACATTTTCCCAAAGGAAGACATGGTTGAAAAGTGTACTTATACTCATGGTGTTATAGATGATAGATCATTGCCACATTCCAATGCAGGGGTAAGGTGCAGATAGATATATGGATAGTGTGACACACACAGCAGGCAATTCCACTCTCTAATAAAAGGCGAGAGGCAACTCTAAGCAGGTCTAGGACTAAGCAAAAGGGTTGCTACTCCTAATGTACATCATCATGTAGCGTGCCAAGCTTGTACCTAAGCTGCACACAAGTCAGGACTAAGCGGTTCTACTGCAAAGACATCGGGAGATCCGGTATACGCAGAGTCTGGCCCGCGACGCAGGCCTTTCCATATATACTCCTATGCCATTCCCGAACGTGGAGGATTACAAGGGACGAACAGGGCTGTCACCACCTGCCGCCTACCTCTACAAACCGTGGGACACGTTCACATCCAGGGTGGAGAGAAAGCCCTAGCACCATGCTAGCGTAACTAACCACAACTCTAGACCCCTCGAGGCACCTCGCAGGGCAATAAATCTAGAGCACCTTTGCAGGACAACAGACCTGATAACTAAGCAGGGGAACAACTAGTTCCAACTAGCGACTAACTTAGACAAGGGATCAAAACTAGCACTACGTTATGCATAGACATTCGTCGCTCAAGAACGAGCGACGAACGATAAACGATGAAGAACGATCATCGTTAACTGACGATCGAGTATGAACGAACGACGAACAAACGATGAACGATCATGAATGAACACCGATGAACGATGAATGAACATGAACAAATGAAGAACGTTCATGCAAGAGCGAGGATGAACGATGAACTAGCATAAGCACATAACTACTACAAGAATCAAGATATTCCATTGATTAGAACAAGTCTTACAAAGAGAAGGATACAAGAGCTATACCCAAACTCTCCAAGGGACTTGGGAGCCAAAACGGCAGCCCACTACTCAGCCTAGCACTACCTGGAGAGCCTCTAGCTCTGATATGAGGAGGAGGGAATGGGCCTCTTGTGTTGGTGTATCTTGGAAGGAGGGGGGTACGCCTCCTTATATAATCTTCCAAAGGCGGTGGAATTAAGACGGTTCTCGGCACTGATTGCAGGGGGAACCGACCTTGGAACGTCGATTGCAAACCGCCATAGGAAGCTGGGCCCAGGGGGCCACCCTGTCAGGTCGGCCGACCTGGTCCTGGCCCCTCCTAGGCTGGGGTTTGGTAGGCAGCCTCCCCTAGGTCTCTAGGCCTCATATCCAGGTGCTTTGGCCTTCAGTTGTTTGTTGAATCTTGGCCTTTTATCCTTGAATTGTATTCCCGCAGCGAACGTCATTTTATGGAAGTGTTGAAGTCGTAGCTTTGGGGCATGTTTACACCTGGATTTCCCTGTTTTCCACCTGCACACCAGAATCTAGAAGTAAATGTGTAAATAGGTTATTTGCAAACAAAATGTGAGTAAGAAGTGTTAGTTCTTCCTTATTTATGGAGCTAATTGACGGTCAAATTCTCGACTTAAGTACCGTCAACACTGACTAGGATGCATGTGGGCATATTTCCCTATTTTATTGACCAATAGTGCCTGACGTGCGGGTCCACTATGCTGAAATCCTCTAGCAAAGGATGAGTTTTGACTGACGTGTGGGTCCACAACATGCTGACTAGGATGTGGGTGGGCGAAATCCCCCCTCCGGTGACGAATATGTGGGTCCACCATGTGCTGACTAGGATGCAGGCGGGCGAAATCCCCCCTCCGGTGACGAATATGTGGGTCCACTGAGTGCTGACTAGGATGCGGGCGGGTGAAATCCCCCTCCGGTAACGAATATGTGGGTCCATCATGTGCTGACTAGCATGCGGGCCGACAAAATCCTGGAATGAACGGTAGTGACGCTTAGTTTTCATCATAAACGACCTGACCCATGGGCCCGAATGGCAACAGTGACGCCTTTTCGTCACCAAACCGGTCTGCTTTGGCATTTTTAGTGATGAAACGCGGAAACGTCATGAAAGTTGGCTGAAAATGGGAAAAACCCCTAAAATAGTGACAGATCTACAGTAATTTCGTCATAAATCAGCAGATCTGTACTAGTGATTGAACAAGACACTAAAGATATAAAACTCCATTATCTTGGTCAAATTTTAGTCTCCTTATGTGCTTAGTCCATTTTTGTCTCCCTCGAAGCGTTAAGTATGAGTGAACTCCACTTATTACTAACTCGGTTATGACCTAGCCTGACTCGTTAACCTTGGGTATTAGCAATAGAAGGCATTAACCCGTCAGTGTTATAGTGTGAGCATCAGCCTGATGTTAGCTTTCATAACTCGGCAAATATCCACCGACTTGCTAGCTGATGTGAGAAAAGACTCAAGCCATCGCACATAAGGTTAAAGTACAGCCCCCGACTAGGGGTCGGAACTCAAACTGAAGTCAGAAAAGACTGTGTAATAAATTATGATAGAAGTAAAAATACTTGAAAAAATAAACATTAAATAAACTAGATTGTATGGCCCGCGCAGTTGCGCAGGCTAGCTAGACAGTAAACATGGATACAATATTGTAGAATCACATTGACCTTCTTTTGTATCTCGTAAGTTCCGAATGTTTGAATAGATTTAAATAAGGATACATAAAAATATTATATAAAGAAAATGGCTATCTAAGGTCTCAATTGCTATGCTAATTTAGCTAAATGGAGGAGTATTAATGAATGCTTATTCCACTATTGGGTCACAGTAAAATAAGGATAAAAGCCAGTACAATACTCCCTCTAGGTTCCTAAAGAAAGTCCTTTTGAGGTTGTCTTAAGTCAAATTTTTATAATTTGACTGCATATATTTTTAATGTGTTAAGTTTAGAAATGTGAAAATGATATGAGCAAGTTCGTGTTGAAATATGGTTTCATAAAAGTACACTTAACTATATTTTATAAATACTTTATAGCAAAATATCAGTCAAAGTTATATTTTGAAGACCGTGTCAATGCGCATAATGACATTTTTTTACACCAAAAAAATGACTTCGTTTAGAGACCAGGGAAAAATATCAGATGCATGTTTTGCTGCTTTAAAATTATATATACTGAGAAAATATGTCTTGCAAGATCCTTTTCCAGCATTGTAACTCGTCCTCTTTGCCAAGCTATTTAAACTCCCACTAATACCCTACATTTGGTCCTATATCTATACTGAAATGTAAGTAGAGTTGGATGCTATATAGCCATCTATCTTTCATTGGTTTAAAAATTATTATTCCACAATTTTTAATATAAATGTTCACACTTCTCTTCTCAGTTTAAAGAGGATTTGTTTCAGCAGCTGTTAAATAATAAACATATACGTCGACCATTCTAAAAGCAAGAGAGTTTTTAATGTTACCAGAAGTTCATGAATTATCTTGCAACAAAGGAGTTAAATATTAAGATTGGTAATTTAAAAAAAAATACAATTGTTGTTACTCCTTTGTGATAAACAAATGTACCAAATATAATATGGAACAACTCTCCGCAAAAAACAAAATATGCAAAATACATACAACTATATCACAATTAATTCCGAATGGGTGTATTTTGCAACTACATAAGAGCAGGGCTAATGCTACGGCTGCTTGCTGGCGTCTCGCGAGCCCAGCTCGCCGCGCGGTGGTGGCAGGCCCCACTATTCTTTAATGCACTGATGGGACGTGTAGCGAATTGTGAGGGGGAAGCCGTAGCCTGCTGCCAATCAAAACATTTCGCTCCTTTGCTGCTGGCGTCTGGCGAGTCGGTCGCTTCCCTCTCTCTCTTACTTTTTTTTCTCTCCCACGTCAGATCTTGCTGATGGATCCTACCATTTCGCCGGCTAAATCGGCCTCATAATACTTTCTCTAATCTCGATATCAGCCGTGTATTTAACTTAAATGTTTATAGTAGAGTAGATTTAGGTATGTATCTGAAGAGAAAACCAAATAATATTCCATTATAATAAATAAAGATTAGCTGCTAGCTAGAGAAGCCATGCATCACATTAGGGACGATTTATTAGCATCTCAATTAATTGCAATTGCATGGCTTTGCCTAGTGATGCATGCAGAAACATGAATCCATACACGATCATCTCAGATTGGTAAAAGTTTTCACCTGTCCGGCAACATGATGCCACCCATTTGACGTACCGATCTCTTCCACGTTCATCGTCTCCTGGTACAGCTGACTGCTGCCAGGATATCGCGACCACCTAAATCTGTAACGACGTGTGCTGGTGAAGTTTGTTCATCAGCTCGCCACCGCCGCCACCGCAATCATTTTTTCCACCGCTTTCCATGCACTACTGCTCCTGATTGATTGCTTCTCCGGCTGTACCAGAGATCCAGTGACCCCATGCGCCAAATTCGTTTGGATTGAACCAAATTCGTTCCTGTCCTGCTCCCTTTTGATGGAACACATAAAAACCAATAAAGAAACACCTCAGCGCCATCTAATTGGCAGATCGTGGACTCGTCGTCACCCACCTGCCCGTGTCTTCATCCTTGAGGCCTCGACCCAAAACGTCCTAATTTCTCTGCTCCGGCACCAGCTTGGCCAAGGGTCTCCAGGTGTAGATTCCGATCTACAGACTACTCCTAAGACAGCCTCACGTGTCCTTGCTTTCTATTGCTATCGGTGGCCCTCTCGTGGCCATTGTTTAGCATCCATGACCGTACCGAAGGCCAGCTCGACGTATGCCTCTCTACATCTCGCCTGCAATAGAAGCCGACGTACGCGCCTACTGCAATCCATATGGGAGATGAGAGATACCGGCGGGGGCGGCCGTACCGTACATCATATGGGATAGGAGATAAAGGTGCTTTTGTGTTTATGTAACCTAGATAGTTATACGGAGAGAGATCGATATGTCTTTACGTATTCTAAGAGAGATCGATAGATATCAATGGCCAGAATTTCTTTGTAGATCTCATAGGTGGGTGAAAGGATCAAGGGCACCGAGAGGGGGGGGGGGGTGAATCGGTGTCTAACTAATTTCTCCCAAACGTATTCAAGCGTGAAACAAGCTAAGCTATCAGGTGATAACAATAAGCTAGCAAGGCGCGCACACAACCTTGTCTAGCAACAAGCCACAACCTAACAAGCAATTCTAGTCAGAGACAAAAGAGTAACCTATCATGCAATTCTACTAGCACACAAAGAAGGTAAATGCGGAAACGTAAATACTAGTAAGTAAAGGAGATAGGGATAGAAATGCTCATGATGTTTTCCCGTGGTATCGGAAGGATGGCGTCTTCCTCTACTCCACGTTTGGTCACTCCCATCGGAGTCTTGACCCCGTCCCTCCGCTCGTGGCGATCCCTCCTAGAGCACACTCCACACCCCGAGTGAAGTTGCGGGCACGTCCCGCCGGGATCTCTCCCGGTTACTCCTCCAGAGGTAAGGCTCCGCACTTGATGCGTGCCAAAGGGTGTTCCACTAGTGATGCTTCTTTCGCACGGGAAGCTCCAAGACCGTGTACAAACTTGTGCCGGCTTCCACAATCCCCTTGGACAGCTCAACATCAATGCCTAACCGGTCTAGGCCTTGCCATAGACCAAGAGTAACAAGCCGAAGTGACTCTCTCAAGCTCACGCTAGCCTAGAGATAGATGGATGCAATTGCTACTCTCTCAAGCACTAGGATCACTCCAAATCCTTCACAAGTGCTTCACTTCCTTGCCCTTGGCTTCCTCTGAGTTTTCCACACTCCCACAATGGCCAAGAGACCCCTCAAAGGCCGAGCAACTAACTATTTATAGGCTACCAACTCAAAACTAGCCGTTGCTCAAAAGTGCCAAGGAAATATGAGGACCCGACCATAGACTGTACCGTCCGGTCCCTATCTGACCGGACCGTCCGGTCTCTATTTTCCGGGCATCCTCCATTTCCTTCTTCTCTGTCTGGAAAATAGAGACCGGACGGTCCCCGTCCGGTCCCTAGGACCGTACCGTCCGGTCTCCTCTCGATCTTCTCCAACAGAGATGTATCTTCTCTGTTCCTTCTTCTCTGTAGGGACCGGACCGTCCGGTCATTAGGCCGTACCGTCCGGTCTCCATTTTGCAGCCTCCCTGAGACTTGCCTCTTCTGCCTAAGTCTCCAAAGGAGACCGTAATGTCCGGTCCCTAGGACCGGACCGTCCGATCTCTTCCCAGAAGTTGAACTTGATCTTTTTCTTTGATCCTTGCTTCGAACTTCTTCCTTCATGGTTCCTCCACTTCTCTTCTTCCACTCTAGTGCCTAAGAGACTCACACAGCATCCAAAGATCTCTAACACTAGTGTGCTCTAAGAGAAGCAATTCGATCTCTCTTGATAGTCCGGTTTTTCCTATGGACTCAGGCCTACTTCTATACCAAGCCAACACTTGCTTGGATCTAGCATATCCTTAGCCTTGATCCATCTTCAACCTTGACTCCATCCAGCGCTCGATCTGAATTGTCGAGGCAACCAATCACCAAGTCGTCGATAAAGATAGGGTTTGTGAGACGACGCTTCCTTGACGTGACCATCAATATATCCTACATGGAAATATTAGTCACATCAATATGGTCACCCAATCACCAAAACAATCATACCTTTGGGGTTTCCACACTCCAATGGCCATGAAGCTTACAATCTTCCTCTTATTGGTGATTGGTGACAACACATATAAATAGATAAAGAAAGGAACACGCATATTTGATCGAGATGATTGGATATGAAAGAAAAGCAAGTAAAAAACCGGAGAACAAGGTAGTCATAGCTCAAAAAGGATGTCACCTGCAAAATAGAGTTAGAGCACATGGGTGATATATATGATATAAAAGCAAGAGCTATGACCACAAAGCTGTGATGATAAGGTTATAGGATAATCCTACAAAAGCAAGTTAGTGCACATATCATCACAAAATAAAGGAAACCTGGCAAGATAGATACAAAGAAGCACATCCAGGTTAGCATACACAAACTCAGAGCAATATACATGATATATAGATAACGAGCAAGTGTATGAAACGAAACCAAGTGCATTTTTGATGAGCTAAACACAGGCAAAAGAAATCCAAGCTCAACAAGAGCCACGAAGTACCAAAAGAATATACAACCAAGTATCAAATGGACTCCCCCTGAACAAAAGCTCTCAAACTCTCTCTCTGAACAAGAGATCACTCGCCAACTCCCCCTCCTAGACCTATACAAGATCTCTCTCCCCATTTGGCACCAATGACCAAAAAGACAGAGAAGGACTGCCATCCTACGCGTCAGAGGCTGGAGGAGGTAGTGCAGTAGTAGTGGTCACTGAAGGCTCTGGAACTGAAGTGATGTCC
>JAAXCT010003554.1:0-31293 GCA_012490785.1 Eragrostis nindensis | reverse complement strand
TTACTAGTCCTCCCCCTCCCTCCCTCACGTAGATTCTTTGATCTTGAGGTCAGCAATGGTGGTGGACGCCGAGATGCCGTCAACGACCACACCCAGCGCCAGCGCTGCCTCCTCCGGTGATGTTGCTTGCACCATGGGCCGGACCCAGGCCGGCGCCACCGGACGATAAAGTGCGCCCAGCCTCCTTCTGGTGCTTCTGAGCTGCTGTATCAGTCCGATGTGCGATCGATCGATCGATCGATCCATTAATCGCATGTGTAATTCACTAGTGGAGTCACTTCACTTCTGCGTGTAGCCTTGCTGTTGCTAGCTTCTGCTACTAAACTCCTAGTTAATTTTGCTCCCGTCCCTCGGTAATGGCTTGATCATAGGATGTTGTACTGGGCAAAAAGCTTGTGAACTTATTGTAAGCTTCTAATCTCCAGTGGTACCTTCTTGTTCCTTTCACCATCAATTGATTGGTTTCTATTGTACAGGCGAAGGGTTTGAAATCATAATGTGCGTACTCCTCACAGTTTAGAGCAGTTGATACCCTAACTAGCTACTAAACTCCTAGTTAATTTTGCTCCCGTCCCTTGGTAATGGCTTGATCATAAGATGTTGTACTGGGCAAAAAGCTTGTAACTTATTGTAAGCTTCTAATCTCTAGTGGTACCTTCTTGTTCCTTTCACCATCAATTGATTGGTTTCTATTGTACAGGCGAAGGGTTTGAAATCATAATTTGCGTACTCCTCACAGTTTAGAGCGGTTGATACCCTAAGCTAGCCAGCCCCAATTCTTTGCCCAGTGAGGTTGCATATTGAAATGAAATCATCGAGTTAAAAATCGTGAAAGCTCTATACAATGTACTACTGATACATCTAACGCTGGCGGTAGAGCTATGCATTGTTAACTTTTTAGGCTCCAAGTTGCTGTTGGAGATGTATTATGACTAAGAATGTGACTTTATAATATCTATTTGCCGAATTTTCATGCCGCGAGATGATAAACATAAATATATTTATTGATTTTTGATTTTGTACATGCATTTTATGTATTTTTGTGCTACACCCGATGGGCACCCGACACCCACCCGAAACCAGATGGGTGTGGGCGTGGGTGTCAATTTTCACCTATGGGCGTGGGTGTGGGTGTCATTTTTCACCCGATGTTGTTTTCGTCACGGGTGGGTTTTTGCTCTACCCGACCCATTGCCATCCCTAGCTCCAAGTAGCCTGATGTCTCGGCTGAACAAGAGTTCCCTTTCTAATAATAGCCAAGTTCTGCACGACAACCCTCGTGTAGCGTCTAGACACGAATAATATTTATTTAGATGTGCTTAGAGATGGTTGCTTTTGGGTTTCCGATATTGTACTTGTAGCATTCCTTTATTTTATATGCTTAATAAATACATTTTCTTGTTACTTGTAAATACTTCGTGCTATAGCTAGAGTTGGAAAAGACGAGCCTCCTCCATATTGGGATTGAATACCGACTCCAAAAGGTAGGGTTCTATCCTTGTTGCTTTGATTGTTTAGACTGAATTATGTCTTTATTGCTTTAATACTGACCTGTTTATCTTTGTTATATATAAATCCTTTGCTCTGAATTCTTTGTGACAGTAATGGTTGCAAAAGGCTCTCCTATGTACAACATGATTGTGAGGGATCGCCAAAGTTGAGTAGGAGGATCTTTGCTACAGCTTGTTCTACTAGAAGAATAAGACATCATGTTCCAATGGGTATGGCAAATTTGTATTGTTTCATGCTCTGATATGTCATTATTGATGCTCTAAAATTTTCATTATGTAGTTAAACAAAGAGCAGACTGGAATCCATGCCTTGAGAAGTCACTTGTCGAAATTCTCCTTGAATACTAAGATACTGGTCATAGAGGTGAAAACGGCTGGAACTTGGAAGGGTGGAATAAGATGGTACAGGAGTATCATTACAGGAAAAGTACATCTCCTACACAAAAGCTCAGATTGAAGAGAGAGAATTAATGTGAGCTAAAGAGGGACTATAAGGTGCTCAAAGACGCAAGGAAGCAGAACGGGTCTAACAAGAATGAAAATAGGAATAAGGTTGAGGGATCACCAGCTATGTGGGATAATGTCACACCCCAAAATCAAATTTTGGAATGTGACACAAATTTCACTAAAATTTTAAACTTTTTGAAATAGAATAAAATTTCCTAGATTTATTTAGTGTTAATATTTTATTTAGACACTGGAAATTATTTTCTAAATTAATTAAATCAATACAGTATTTATTAAGGTGTTTGTCGCATTCATGCTGATTATAAATGCATGCAGGATTTTATTTTGTGAAAAAGTATTTAAAAATTCAAATAGAATTCGTTTTCGTTTAGTATAGAAAATAGGTGGAAATAGAAACAGAAAAGAACAGAAAAGACGAAAAAGAAATCCCAGCCGATTTTGGGCCTAATCCTTTCCCAGCCCAGCTACCGTTTCTCTTTCTTTTTTCCTTTTTCTTTTATCTTGGGCTGCCTTCTTTTCTTATCCCCGCTTGGGCCGGCCTCTCCTTTCCCCCCCGCGCGGCCCACTTCCTCCCCTCCCCTCCGCCCAGCTCTCACGCCCGCGGCCCAGCTGGCCCACCAGCCTCCTTCGTCCCCGAAGCGCCGCGATGCCGTCGCCAACCGCTGCCGCTTCGCCGAGGGCCGCCCTTCCGCGAATCGTCGCGTCTCCGCCAGGCGTCCCCTCGGCCGCTACAAAACCCGCGTCGCCCCTCCTCTCCTCTTTCCCCATTACGCAGTGCCCCAACATCCCTAACCCTAGCCGCCGCCGTCACCATTGTCGATGCCGCGGAGCTCGAATCGACGCGCAAGGACGTCGCGCGGGATGACGCCGCCTCCTTGAAGGTCTTCTCCGTGACGAGCCTCCCCTCCCTCGCCCGTTTATGAAGCATCCCGACACCGAGACGTCGCCGTCCCTGGACGCCGACGACCCGCCGCCACTCCTCTCGATCGAACAGCGCCTCCTGGACGTCCCTGCGCCCGCGCGACAGCAGAGGTGAGTTCTCCGTCGCCTCCTCATGCCTCTTGGCTCTCTGCGGCGAGATGCCGCGCTCCGGCGATGCGCCGCCGCGCCATCGTCGCCCCGGCGACACGGTTCACCGTGGACCTGTGGACCAGCGACTCCGGCCGGTGCACAGCCACCGTGAACCCAGTCTACAGAGTTTTCAATATAGTTTTAATCCTTTTCGGTTTATGAGGTCAGCCTGGTGCAGTAACTCGGATTTTCCAGTAGAAGAATATTCCTGTAAATGTCAATTTTGCAGATTAGACCCCCTAATTTCAAAATCTCATAACTTTTTACTCGTAACTCCGTTTTTAGCGATATTTGAGCTCACGCGATCGTAGCAACGAGTAGAATCTCCTGCTACAGTTTTTGTAGTCTTTTGCTACTATTTTATGTGCTGTTTCTTATTGTTTGTGCTTTGTATGCTTTGCATGTTACCGTTAAATGGAGTGCGCACAATTTGAGAACTCCAAGACAAAGATCAAGACATTAAAGACTCCGAGCAGCTAACTGGGAATACCGGCAAGTGTCCTTGATGCATTTTGGATCTATATGCTTCCTCGCTCTAGTTTAGACATGCATTGCATTTAATTTGAATCCTATGTGTCATTATCCTGTTCCATATTATTCCTTGTCGCCAGGTTTTGGTAGATGATAGAGATGGATGGGTAGGTCATGCTTAGTTGCTGTCTTGGGATGGATAATAATCTTGCTTAATAATCTTGACTAATGGCTCACTTTCACAATAAGCATAGGATGGTGTAATCCTTTTTAGCAACATTGGATATTTAGGGGATCCAAGCAGGAGGATGGTTTGGTGATGGTGCGGGTATGCACGAGTACTTGCTTTGTACTCAGGGTTGTGGTTAGTACCTGCATGGGATCCTAAGGACCGGGTTCGTGGAGCTGCAACCCAGGACAACAGTGCCACCACGAGGCTGATATGGAGCAGCCTGGTTGAGTACCAAAATGTTCTTCTAGTTGGCGGCATTCGAGGTAGAGGATTGGGATGGTGTAATCTTAGACCTAGGTGACGGATGGTGTAATCCTAGCCACGGTGCCAGAGGGTGCTTCCGTTGGGATGGTGTAATCCCGCAACGGTGAAACCTTAGCATGGGATGTTTGCCGGCTAGGAGACTCTTTGAAAGACCTTGTAGTGATCTCCTTGCCGCACACCTCGGAAGTGTGTAAGTGCAGTAGCACGGGCATCAAGGAGAATTTAGTCCACCTGGCAAAAGGGGATGAAATCACGACTCGTGGATGAAGTGGTACGACCTCTGCAGAGAAGTAAAACTGTTGTAACAGCCGTGCTCACGGTCAAGAGCGGCCAGGATCCTCACATGATTAGTGGGAATGGTTGGGTGGATCTGGTGGAGTAACCAAATATGGGTGGTGTAACACATAGGAGCTGCAGGTGGAGCAACCTGTAGTTTGGTTGGGTGGAGTAACCCTTGTCTTCCTAGGTGAAGTAACCTGTGTAGTTGACCTTATGTTAATAACTTTTGGGGGGGTTTATATCACTTAGTAATATAGGTGCATTAATAAGTATCATAGTTATAGTTGCTTTCTGCTTTAAACCATATATCAGCCTTTCTTCTATTTAACCTTGCATGTCATCTTTTTCTAGACTTGCGGAGTACGACATGTACTCACACTTGCTATTTCCCCCACAATTATCAAATGCTGCTCAGAGAATGAAGATTGCCTACTTTGAAGACGATGGAGAAGACTAAGCTTGTGGAGCCCCCGGTCAACTGACTGTGGTGTTATAGAGTCGTCCGCTAGCGTTTGCATTCTTTAGTCCTTTGAGAGATTTATTATAATAATTATACGATATAATAATAACGTTGGTTATACTGTTACTTTATTTTGTCCTATATGTGTGAAATTTGCTCCTGAGCACACATATAGATGAGCATTCGGTTTTGGCCTTAAAACCGGGTGTGACAGATAATTTGCATGTTGTGGGTTCATTTCTTTGAATCCACACTCATTGATCAGCAGCTATGTGGAATATGCATTCTGATCTATATTCACACTGAATGTGCAGACATTCCACAAGATCAAGAAATTTCACAACAACAAGGACACTTTTCCATTGTTTCATGCCTTAGGAGAGTTGTATGATGGTAAGTGTCGTGAACTGAACCAATCTCAATTATTTGAGTCCATTTTATGATCTGAAACTGCAATTGCTTATGTCCAACTATTTTATGAACTGCACTATTTTAGACACTGAACTGCATCTCATATTAACTCTGATATATGTTCTTGTATAGGTCATCTGGGTGAGGGCACTTACACTTTCACTTCTCTCGAGGAGCAATCCTTAAGGCTAATTCTTGATGTTGAAGATGACACTCCAGATTTGGATGATGAGCCGGTGAGTCAAATTCGTGATGTGGAAGATGAAGATGAAGGTACTCAAGCGCATGGGACCGAGTATGATGAGGAACGTAGCCATGACCTAGAGAGAGAAGCTACAACTATTGTAAGAAGTGGACAACAAAGAAGACTCCCCGAGGTACCAAGAAAGAAAAAGAAAAGGAACCTAAGAGGGCAAGGAGGTCGACAGCAAACATCGAATGTCTAATGGAGAAATTGTTGGGAAGTCGAAGCCCTCAACACAGATTATTGCAAAGTCGCAGTAGCCGAAGCCCTCTTTTGCGTCCACGGTGCTGGACGAAGGCAGTCAGTATGCACGGAAATCAGATTGGGACAAATGATAGACTGGTGCGTGACCCCAAAAAACTTCCTTTCCCTCGGTGGGGTCTGGTTCTATTTATAGGTCTGACCGAAGTTACAATATTCTAATTTGGTACCCTTCGTCGTTGTCGAGGGACCCTTCGCTATATGACTCACTCTCGCCCTTAAGCCTTCACCTTTATCACGACCGGATCTCCAACACTAGCCCTCAACCGCCGAAGTGTATTGCAAAGCAATCCTTGAGGCAGTTTGGTAATTTTTCTGGGTATCCGGTTGTGTCTATTTTGCCTGTGAAAACATCCAGTTGTGTCTATTGTGGAGACAAGGCGAAAACATCTGCGTTTCTTTGAAGGAATTCTATTTGCTGGCACTTTTCTTTGTTGGATAGATCGGCAACTATTGTTACAGTTCTCTCTAGTAAATCAGGCCATAATTGGAATTTTTCCACTTTGATGGAAGGTTCGAGTCTAGCTTTTCCATCTTTCGCTTGTGGTCCCCTATCTTCTCTTGACGATGTTTTTCCTTTCTCTCTTCGGCATGCCTGACTATGCTTCGAAGGAGATCGCTCTCGACGGTCATTATTGTTCCTTGGGGTGACGGCACCTTTAGGATCAAAAAGTTGTGATGGATAGCTGCAGCGAAGCTTGTTCATAGACCTCTTTCGAATATTGCGTTGTATTGCCCCGTTGGGTCAATTATGACAAATTCTTCTTCTTGTGGGATGGTTCTCCTGTCTTCTTCGAAGGTTACTTTCATTCTGGTGACACCATTGTTTGTAACTTTGTCATCGCCAAAGCTTCCAGGACTTGGTTGTTGGCTCGGGAGTACCCTTCTACACCCATCTTCTTGAGTGTTGACTTGGAGATGACGTTCACGGAGCTGCTAGTGTCGATCAGTATTCTTTGGACCACATATCCTTCCATATCTGCTTTTATTACGAGGGCATCAGCATGTGGATAATCTGTGACGCTGATGTCTTGTGCTGTGAATCGAAGCGTTGAGTTGTTCCGTCCTTAAGCGGTTCTTGACTTCGTGGCACGCGAAGGGTTGTTTTCTTGTCTTCTCTTCATGGTGGGTTCGACCCACGGACGACGCCAAATGTTGGGAAGTCGAAACCCTCAACACAGATCGTTGCAAAGTCGTGGTAGTCGAAGCCTCTTTTGCGTTCGCGCTGCTGGACGAAGGCAGTCAGATTGAACAGAAATAAGATAGGGACAAATGACAGACTGGCACGCCCAAAAACCGTCCTTTCCCTCGGTGGGGTCTGGTTCTATTTATAGGGCCAACCGAAGTTACACGATTCTGTTTACAATGGTACCCTTCGTAGTTGATGAGGACCCTTCGCTATATGACTCACTCTGGCACTTAAGCCTTCGCCTTTATCACGACGCCCAACAGAAATATTGGGAAATGAGGACAAAGCAGGCTGAGGATGAAGCAAGAGAAAAGAGCAAGCTCTAGCCAGAGAGAAGGAGCTATCCAGGGAAAAGGAAGTTGCTCAAGGTCCCGATTTCTCGATCATGAGGTATGTTTCTGTTCTGAACAAACTGGAAGTGAAGGTGGAAAAGGCAAAAGCTTATGCTGTCCTCAAGACTCAAATGAACAAAGAGACATTTCTGAGTGCTTGCAGCGAGGATGAAGAAGAAACTCTGATTTGGCAAGTCTGAAATGGCCTAGCAGGTATCTGCTTGTTCCTACTTGACAACAGGAGATTGGTTTAGAGTTATGTCTAGGTGGCACAACTCAGAAATTGTTTGTTTTGAACTGAACCTTCTATTTTGGATAGGACATGTATTCACTGTGTCATAGACAGCAGTAGGCATATTTGAATCTACTGGGACCATGAAAAATGAAATTGTGAACAGTTCTTGCCATTCTACTTACTGCTAGTGATTTGAAAAATCCAACATATACCACATATTAGTCAGCAGTTCAGTGTATCCAGTATCCACTAAAGTCCAGCATTAGTGAGAAGCTCTACACTTCCTCACCAGAGCACACTTCACAAATCATAGTCGGCCCTTCAGCCAGCAACTATATTTTGGTCACATCGAGTTACAAGACAGGATGTTTCTGCTTCAGTTTGTGAATTAGATGTGAATTTTGAATAATAAACACCAGCTATTAGCACTCCTTGACACTGTGTTTTCTCACGTGCAGGAGACGGCTCTGCTTGTGGCCGAGGTCCATACCACAAGGTTGAGTCCACCAAGAAGATGGACTCATACAACAACAAAGCGGTCCATACCACAAGTTATATGTGCCTTTGTTAAATCTCACATGCATTATGCTTTCCACTCTGTTTAGACATGTCGGTTAAATTATCGCTCATAGAGTTATAAGGCCATACATGTGTTTTTGAGCTAAAGTTATTTTGTGCTTGGCTCTTTGTATGTGAACAGATGTGAACCTCTGAATTGTGTTTTTTTGCTCAGATTGATAAGAAATCTGAATCCTCGGTATCAATAGTTGCACAGAGCTCTTGTACTACAAGAAAAATGGTTATTAGTCACCAAGGTACTTGGTCACTATAACGTTGGTCACTAAGCTATATCCACCAAAAATCTCAAACTTGGTCGCTATTAATCAACTTTTAGTGATCAACATAGAAAAATTTTCTTGGTCACTAAAACTTGGTGACTAAAACCATGTTTTCTTGTAGTGTGCACCATGATTTTGCTCTTGATTGATTCCATTCCTGCCGAACAGTTGCTCATGATTGATTTAGTTTGTGGATTGAAGCTGCAATAGGATTTAGTGACAAGACCCAGATCAACTCATTCCAAGCCTGGGATTAAATCAGACGCTGAACTAAAACTGGCCTGCCGAACTAGGCCTAAAGAACATTTCAACCCACGCGGATCCTGTCACGGATCCTGTAAGCTTCAAATACTAGCTACTTCATGATTTTCGGTGTCCAATAACAACATAACCATTGTGTGAAAGCTTCATGCCTTACTTCATGGGTTTTGGTAATGAATGTCCATATGGCCATCGTGACCGCCCATATTCTACATGGTTAGTGTCACTTTGGTATTGAGGCTTCATAACAACACAACCCTACAGGTTATTAGAGATGACGAGGCACTAGTAATGCAACGAAACAAATGAAGAGAAGATTAGGGGAAAATATGGATCTAAGTGTCTATCTAGGGCATGGACAATACTTAGATATACAAAGCAACCTAGACTTTACCTAGTTCAGTCATCTTGCCGCTAATTCTGACAAGTAGGACCAATGAATACTGAGATATCTGCTGTCAGTTGCTAACAGAAAATAGACTGGATTATATATAGAAGGTGTCGGATGTTAATAAAATCCAACTGTGCAATGTTTCAGTGATTAAACTTTCTTATTTATCTGCCAATTTTTAACTGTTTTTGTTTACCTAACCATTAGTTGTAGTGAATAGGATTTATTGTGTTGGCCTCCCTATTATTCATGCACTCCATTAATGCAAATGCAACATGTAGTACATATCTGACCTAGCTTTGTCTGGTGATCCAGTGATTCATGATCATTTTTTCGGTAGACTCGACCATATTCAACACATTTATTGCAGAAAAATAACTTTTCAGTGGAGATTGGCTTGTTATGTCGTTATGCAGTGGTTGGGAGGAAAATAGTTTTCACCTGCCTCTACCCCACTCGTAGATTGATCGTTGATCTAACTCCAACCCAAACTTATAACCGTACGATTTTCAGACACCAACTCCCCCCTGCCTGCCGACGGTTGCAGTTGATCTGTTGTGACAGTCGCTATCCTTCTTTTTTTTTTTTACCGATGCAAAAGTCTACCCTCCGGCAATCCCGTGCAGCTGGTTCCCAAAGCAAGCATCGTTTTTTTTCTTTTTTTGCGAGGAAAGCAAGCATCGTTAAAACTGAAGGTTAGCAATTCCATTTTTTCCCTTCCTGAATGTTTTCTTCCCACTCTTGTTTGTTTCGTATATGATTTAAGCTACCCAGAATGATGTTGCCCGTTTGATTATGTTAGAGACATATCTCATGGTTTGCAGTTCATTGAAATCATATCCTAATTCTCTGAAGGAACATGCCCGTCATGCAGTGTTTTACAATGGAGCTGCATCTCAACAATGCATGGAACTTGGAGCGCTGTTGCTCAGGTCACTTTGCTGTTTGGTCGCGAAGCATGTGAATCTCTGAAGTCTGAACGAGTAGGTGGTGAACTGGTTTTGATCAATCCAAGAACCAGCGGGCGCTCAACTATGAGTACAGGCCACCCGGCAAGGTGAGTGTTTCTCGATTCCTCCTTTCTGGAGCAGTGGAGTGCCATCTACGTCAATTCGCTTCCTTTTGTAAAAGTTACAGCCAAATACAGTCACCGATGAGGACGTCATCAGAAACGTACAATCGCTACACTGAAGGAATAAAAGAAACAAAAATAAAAATCCTATTCGCAGCCTTGATTGTCTTCCGATGTTGTTCCTTCATGAGTACGGTTGACTTCTTGTGTCCATTCTTTCACCGTATCAGGTATCGGAAAAAACTTAGGGTGTGTTTGGTTATAGGATTGAAGTGGGATGGGACGGAACGGGAACGGATTGGTCCCATTTTGAGATGTTTGTTTGAGAGACCAGCAAGGGACGAATCCATCCCACCAGGGAATATTCGGTCAGTTGCGGAACGAACTCATCCATCCAAAATAGCTCGGAGCAACCCGTCCTGCTTCGACGCCGTCTTCTTCCGTCACGAGCTGCAACTTCGAGCGCGCGAGCGCGAAGGACAATCAATGCCGGGGACGCAAGGGCGGCGCGGCAGGGCTACAGGAAGACGTCGTGGGGTGGCGTGGCGCATCGCGAGGCAAACCTCTCAGCGTGGCTGAAGGCAGCGCGGTGGCTGGGCTGCGCGGCGCATCGGAGGGGCCGGGAGGAGCTGCGGCGCGGGGCGGCACGGCGCATCGCGAGAGCCGAGCAGAGCTGCCGTGCGGGCAAGGCGGCGCCGGGCGAAGCTCGCAGCGAGGCGGCAGGCCGGCTTGGCGAAGCAGAAAGGCGGGCGAGAGGTGGCTGGCAGAGCTGCCGCACAGCAGGGCGAGGCCTGAGCCGGCGGCACGTCGCGATGCGTTGGAGCTCACACTGTGACCAGTGTGCTCGACGAAATGCCAAAGTGACGGAGTGGGCTGAGCTAACCGAACACTGTAAACGACGTCAATCCTCGTCCCTCTTCGTCCCTCCTATCAAACGAAAAACAGGAACCATTCAATCCCTATTCTATCCTTTCAAACATTAAATGGGATGGTTCTATCCACCAAAACTGCGATGGTTTTCTCCCGTCCCACTTGATCCCAGAACCAAACACACCCTTAAGCATATGCCAATCCAACAATGAACATCATCTCTTGATTGAACCAAAAACCACTCGAACCACCACCGACGAAGAACACTCCATTAGCTGCAGGAGATTGTCACCAAATCGGACCGACAAGCAGCGATAATCTCCAAGCGACACTTCCAAGGAGAATGCGGCACTTAAGATGCTGCCAACACCCATCCAAGCTGGAATTTAGGTTTTGACCTAGAGATCCACGATTGCAGAGCCGGGTTCGATGACAACGCCTTCAGGAAGGTATATGGCGCCCGAGGGCGTCATCGCTGTCAGCACCAGCACCTACCGATTAGGCTTTCACCCTTGATGCGAACCCGCGCATATGCAGTTCTGCATGCCATAGAAGTGTTCCTGACGATGATAGCTTGAGAAGCCTAACAAAAATAAGGACAATGGCCACCACATGGGCACCTCTAGTCACATCATGCACATCGATCATCCAACACCATGCCAGCAACGCAGAGACAAACGGCAGAGCTAAGACCCAACTGCAGCCAGCACTGCCTGCAGGACGGAGCTGCTGATTACGGAACGGCGCCGCGTCGACGCCATCTGCTGTAGCCACATCATCACGACAGCTGCACGCATCACCGCGGATCACACGCCGCCGCTTCAACACGAGGCGGTGCGCCAACGAGCTTTGTGGTCTGCCCGGATCGATCACGACACCACAGCCTCAGCGCGGTGTGCAGATCTCGATCTCGACCGTCATCGTTCCGTTTGGTGATGGGAAAGGAAATTGCCGAAGACCCCGCTTCCGCCGTCCTTGCCCGCAACACGGGTTGTGCCGGTAGCCAAGGCTCCGGCGGCGGCCGGGCAGGGAAAGGTAAGGGGAGGGCTAGAAGCGGCAGGGTGGATTCGCCGCCCGTGTCGCCCTAGGGGCGATGTGGGGGCGGCGGCAAGGGGACTGCTAGATTGTTACCAGTTTTGACACTTTTGCAAGTTAGGACGGGGACTGCCAGATTGGATCTGAACATTTGGTGTGCCAATATGATGATATCAGCCCCATTAATTGGATGCATTAAATCACCTCAAAATTCCTTTTGTTTGTTTTAGCATCTGTACATTTACGACATGGAAACAAACTAGATCGTCAACTGTTTTCCTGTATTTCTATATGCTGCTCTTAGTTGGGTTTTTCTTTTCTCATCTGCAGAAAAGCATAGAGGTCCCAAGTTGCAAGGGATCTCCGAAAGTCTGTATTATGGTGATGGATTTCAATAATTGGATGCATTGTTTAAGTGTGGTGGAGTAGGTCTGCCTTGATGTCTTATCTTAATTATTTTAACTCAGTCTTGTGACATGTTTTCCTTGTTTCTAATGATTGAAATGTTCGATTGATGTCACTTAGCGGTGAGCTTTTAGTGTTTTGAAAAAGACAAACACTCCCTTGGAGAAATTGTCCTGGGTACACCATCCCGTTGATAATTAGGGGGGCCTTTATGAGTCATTTGTTTGAAGGTAATTGATGTTTTTAATAATGTAATTGGTGTGTAAGAATTCTGTGTTTCTTCTCCGCACCCTTTTACATTGCTTACAACAAGTGGCATTCACCATGCTTAAAATATAAAACTTTGACCCATCTCATACTCATTCGGTCAACCTACATGATTAGGCCTCAAATATGTATAATGCTTATGCTTGAGTTTTTGGTCAACTCTGGCATTTGTAATCATTAAATTTGACAAAACTCCTTTGATTTGATTGTTCAATGCCTTCAGCGGTCAAATTTGTTGCAAATTGTCCTACCACTTTGCATAAATAAACAAGAGAGCTAGCACAAATTAAAGATCTTTTTAAACTTTGCAGTTAGTTTTGTCAGCTATAAGAGCCCATGATTTCCACTATGCTATAGAGGAAATTTGATTTCGTGTGACACCTTAAATCTATCATATCTTCGGACATTGCCCATTGCTGCAACCCAATCTGTTGAGAATCGAGAAAACTTGCAGTCCAGAAGTATTCTATTGCCACTGAGAGGTAGCCCTTCTTATCTAGGTGGCTAACTGGTCGGTGAATATTGACAGTTTTGTGATTTGTTTTAATTAACATTCACCATCATTTTATATTTTTTCCAACACTAAGAGGTAAGAGCATATTCCTTACAGGGGTCCTGTTCTGTTTACTAGTATGGAAATAATTGTACGCAATGCTAACCTTTATTCGTCGTTGCTGCCTTCTCGCTGCAGAAAAGTGATGTCCCATTCTGGAAGTAAGATTTTTACGAATTCTGATCCTAGACAAGTGGAATGACAAAAAAAAGTTGTAGTTATTAAGGACATTATTCAGAAAATGTGTTATTGGAAATTATACCGAGAGGAACAAGTTGCAGCCTCCTTTATGGAGAATTAAAAAGTGTTTTGACCGGTTCACATAAATAGCTGACTAGCCGTAAACTGCAATGGACTTCGTTATATTATTTACACCTAGAATCGTAAGTTTTTGGTGATCGGTTTAACATAGACCGGGCACTTAATGGGCTGCCCCTTTATCTGTCACACTAGCAACAAAAAAAAAATTCGTTGTTGGTTATATGTTCCTTTCTGAGAAATAGATGTGTCAGACGTCCTGAGGAGGATTGTGCCCAAGGTTTGCAAAACCGGTACGACCGGACCGGAAACCGGAAAAGCCGGGAAAATCGGTCTGGCCCGGTTAGTAAAACCAGTCGGTTTTATCATAAACCGACACGTGTATACTATAGCAAAATCGGAAACCACGCAGTTTTACCAGTTTACCGGTCCGGTTTGCTCAGTTTTGGTTTTTCGGTTATTCCAATTTTGCAAACCTTGATTATGCAATGGCACGGACTGGGGGACAGGGTCTCTATACTTCATATTCAGTAGGAACAGACGGATATGGTTTGCTAAAATATTAGACCCTGTTTGGATCCACATCCTAAACTTTTATCTGGATAATTTTAATCAATTTGGATCCAAACTTGACCTCCTAAAAGTGACTAAACTTTTAGACAGCCCACTTCTTAAACTTTTAGCCCCTATCACCTGAACTCTCGTAAAAGTGTTTAAGGCCCTGTTTGGATCCGCTAGCCTGCTAAAATTAGTCAACTAATTTTTTAGCCAACTAATTTTAGAAGGTACTTGTTTGGATCCTTGACTAATGTCTCTAGATTTTATACTTTCCTTGCCTTTTTAATACGTTTCTTGCTTTTTTTATATGTTTAGCCGATTTGAGGTGATTAGGGGCTAAAAGTTTAGGAAGGGGTGGGCTAAAAGTTTAAGAAATTTTAGGAGGTTACGTTTGGATCCTAACTATCTAAAATTAGCCAGCTAAAAGTTTAGATAGTGGATCCAAACATCGAGAAACAAGAAGAATTGATGGAATTGGTTTCATTAGACAGAAATAATTAGCCATGATCGAAACAAGTACCTCTTAAAATTAGTTGGCTAAAATTAGCCGGCTAGAATTATCCGGCTAGAGGATCCAAACATGGCCTTATGCCAAAGGGGCTGGATTATACTAAACACATCTTCTGCTCTATGTTAAATCGATCATATGTTGAGTCCTTAAACCAGTTGCCGATAATTTCACCAATCCTCTAGAGGACAGCATTTTTGTGAGCCGTGTAACATATGTGAGTCTACTAGAATAGCTGCAGAAAAGAAGAGGAGCCCAATAGATCAAGTTGAAATAAAAGATCAGGGAGGATATCAAGTTTCAACTTGAATCGAGCCCACGTATGATATAATCGGTGACTACATGACGATCTATATAGAGAAGGTGTAGTTCTAGAAAGAGTTAAAGAACTCAAAGTATAATATGGTGAAGGAGTCCCCATATGTTATGATGAGGTCAGAGATGGAGCCCAGAAAAGCACAACAGGAAAGGATACGAAGGAGCCACTATATGATATTGCGCTTCATATGGTGAGGTCAAGGAGAGTACATAAAGCATGAAAGTCTCTGGAAGTGGACTTGGGACACACCGTATAATGCGATGGAGAAGTCACCATATGAGAGAGGGTGACCTAGCCTATTCAACAACATCTTTGGAGTTTGAATACTCCAGTGAGCGTATGATACGATGGAGCGGTCAGTTCATGATATGGTGCTTTATGCAGTTAGCGGTTTGGACAGACTACTATTGAGGAACGGCTATTTTGTGGATGATAGCCTATATTTTGCCATATTGCTGCCTCTTAGAGGTTCGCTTGGACATTGTTATTAGTGTGGAGACATAATACGAGGCAATGGCAAGGAAAAGAAGCACTTGGGCAAGATTTGAGAAGGAATCGATTCCACACTAATAACAATCTTCAATGGCAAGTGCTTCTCTTGGTTGCCATTGCCTCGCCTTATGTTTCCACACTAATAACAATCATCAATGCTTGTGAGAGCAACTCCTGCATCCATTGAACTCCACGGTTAGGGTGAGCATAGAGAGCAGCTTGGTTTGTTGGTCAGTCATGAGGATATCACTCCTTCAGATACAGCCAATGCTCCACAAGTTGACTTCCAAGTTCCAATCACTAAAACTCATGCACGACAATTGAATTTATCAGTGAGTTTATTTAATGACTTGTTTATGTGATTTTTGATAATACACTACTAGTTTCCCTAGAGTTTTTCATTTTTCCTAGGAAAGCTTTATATCCCTAGCAACAGAACTGAGCAAGCAGCCCAGGATTTGCTCACGTCCGTAGGGAAAATGTGCTGTGCTGGGCCTGCACAAGCCAAAGTAGCACCACGGCGGCCGTATTCCCTTCCAAACCATGGGGAATTTGTAGGGAAATCCAACAAAGTGGCGCGCGAGAGGGCTAATAAATATCCAGCTATCCACTCCCGAAAAAAGTGGAGTCCCTTTCTTCCGCCACTCAGCCTCCTCAACTGTCGTGCGCCCGCCGCCACACAACACCGCCACCCAAGCTAACCATCATCGCCACTACTCTGAAATCCGGCAATTAACGGTGGCGGCACCTAACGGTGCTCGCTTGCTGTCTTCCTCGCGCATCATCCCCCTCCGAGGTCCATCTCCCTTCTATAAAGAGTGAGTTCTCCCGCTTCTCCCACCCGATTTATGCACCATGAGCACATCCATGGCCGTCATCAGCCTTATCCCCACTGGATATGGCCTTTGGAGGCGTGATCTGGCGTTTCCCATGAGGAGGAAGTACAAGGTTGCGGGTTCCTATCTTTTGTCCCTAAGATGCGAAGCCTCTTACCGTTTTCTTTCCATCATGGGTTCGGTCCATGGCCGGCGCAAAAATGAGGGGTACAAAACTCTCAACACAGGAAGAGAAAACTTGGGGATGCAAAACGATAGCGTAACAGCACTATTTACAATGTATATCTTAGATATGGCCGGCTAGGTAGGGTAGACTCCTCCGGTTGAGTTGATCATGTATATCTCCTATATACCTTTAACTATAAATACAAACAGGAGGCCGCCACGTTTGGTGCGCCGTGCTTCCCTCATACACATGCCCCTACTCGTTACATGGTGTTAGAAGAGTTTTTCCAAACCGTAGGTTCCGCGCCCCTCTCCTCTAAACTCGAGCCCTAGCGCCGCCGCAACCTTGCGCTGCCATCGTTCACCATGAGCACCACATCCTCGACCTCGAGCTCTAGCTCCTCCCCACCTCCTCCTCAATGAGTACTCCTGTTTTTGCTCCTGTTCTTCCACCCAACCTTGCTGCAATCAATGTGCCCTCCATCAAACCGCATGTTCCAATGGTGTTGACCTTCAAGGCCTCCAACTTCAAGAATTGGAAGACCTACTTCCAGATGGCCTGCGGCAAGTTCGACCTCTCCGCTCACCTCGACAGCACACTCCCGATCAGCCTCAACGATCCGATCTGGGTCCTCGCTGATGACTGTGTTCGCACATGGCCTTACAACTCTGCTACGGTGGACGTCATCGACTTGGCGATCGCTGACGGCCATATGGCGTTCCAACTCTGGGAACGTATGGTAGCCTCTTTACGGCCAAACACCATGCCCGTGCAGTCCACCTGAGGACAAATTCCAGTCCATGGTCTGGGTGATCTCACGGCCACGGAGTACCTGCATTGCTTGAAGGTTTTGTGCAGACGCGCCTGCAGGACATTGGCGTTAACATCGAGGACGACGTGCTCGTCTTGAACGCGCTCCGCGGCCTCAGAAATCGCCTACGTCAAGTCGCCATGTTCATCTCATATCAAGACCCGCTGCCCTCCTTCGCGAAGACTCGCGACCTGCTGATCCTCTCAACAAACTGGCGACTGGCTCTCCTACGGATGGCTTCGTATCTGCACTCGTCGCCTCCATCGGGTGCGCCGACCGCTCCTACTGCACCGAGTCATTGTCACACATCCTTGCTTCGCCGCTGTCCGGCCGCGGCAGCCATGGCCAGGGCGGCAAAGGTCGCGAACGCGGTGGGAAAGGCCGAGGTGGCAGTGGCCCATCCTCCAGCAACGGCCTGTTCCAAAATAGGCCTCCCCTGGGGCAGCCTACCGTTTGTTGTGCTTGTCATGGTCCGGCTAGCCGCACCCTTCGTTGACTGCCCCTGTCGTGTTGGGCCGTCGGCCCACTCCTACATCTGCGCCAGCCCTACCTTACACTCTGATGGCGCCTGCCCAATATTCCAGCCTGATGATGCTGCAACCTACCCCAAGCGCTCCACCGCAGTGGGACCTGTCTGTGCTGATTGCAGCTCTGAATGCCATGTGTTGACGGTCCTTACATTGAGAATTTGACCGTCATCTAGCTCCATAAATAAGGAAGAACTAACACTTGTTACTTGCATTTTGTTATCAAATAACCTAGTTCCACGTGTACCTCTAGATTTGGATGTGCAGGTGGAAACAGGGAATTCCAGGTGTAAACATGCCCCAAGGCGACGATTCCAACATTTCCATAAAACGACGCTCGCCGCGGGAATATAATTCAAGGATAAAAGGCCCAGAACCTACCAGAACATCAACTGAGGCCATGCACCTGTACAAGAGGCCTAAAGGCCATGGGGAGCCAACCTGCCAAAGCCCAGCACAGGAGGGGCCAGGGCCAGGTCGGCCGACCCCAAATCCCAGGTCGGCCGACCTGCCAGGTGGCCCCTCTGGGTCCATCTTTCTAAGGCGGTTTGCAACCGATCTTGGGAGGTCGGTTCCCCATGCAATCAACGCCATTAATGCCAGGAACCGCCTCAAATCAACTGACCTTCAAAGGCTATATAAGGAGGGGTACCCCCCTCCTTCCAAGACACACAACACAAGAGGCTCATTCCCTCCTCAACATCAGAGCTAGAGGCTCTCTAGTTAGGCTTAGGCTGAGTAGTGGGCTACCCTTTTGGCTCCCAAGTCCCTTAGAGAGTTTTGGGGTATATTCCCTTGTATTCTTTTCCTCTCTTTGTAAGACTTATTTCTTTATCAATGAAATATCATCGTTCTTGTAGTAGTTATGTGTTTATGCTAGTTCATCGTTCATCCTTGATCTTGGATGAACGTTCTTCATTCGTTCATGTTCGTTCATCGTTCATCGATGTTCGTTCATGATCGTTCATCGTTCTTTCGTTGTTCATTCATACTCGATCATCGGTTAACGATGATCGTTCTTCACCGTTCATCGTTCGTCGCTCGTTCTTGAGCGACGAACGCTTACGCATACGTAGTGCTAGTTTTGATCCTTTGTCTAAGTAATCGCTTGCTAGAACTAGTTGTTTCTTTTTCTTAGTCATCAGGGTCCATTGTCCTGCAAGGGTGCAGGTCTATCGCCTTGCGAGGTGCCTCGAGGGATCTAGAGTTGTGGTTAGTTACGCTAGCATGGTGTTAGGGCTTCCTTTCCACCCTTGTATGCGCGTTCGTGTCCCACGGTTTGTAGAGGTAGGCGGCAGGTGGTGAGAGCCCTGTCCGTCCCTTGTAGTCCTCCACGTTCGGGCATGGCGTAGGTGTATATATGGAATGTTTCGGAGGTTGGGGCAGACTCTGACCGCTGGATCTCCCGATGATGGCTTGGCAGTAGAACAGCTTTGTCTTGGCTTGTGTGCAGTTTAGGCTATAGGTAGAAGCTACGCACGCTACTTGATGATGTACATTAGGAGTAGCAGTTCTTCTTACTTAATCCTAGACTAACTTAGAGTTGCCTCTCGCCTTTTATCAGAGAGTGGAACTGCCTGCTGTGTGTGTCACACTATCCTCATATCTATTTGCACATTACCCCTGCATTGGATTATGTTTATGATCTATCATTTGCAACACCATGAGTATAAGTACATACTTGTCAACTACGTCTTCCTTTGAGAAAATATAAATAACGATACCATGGAATACTCTCGGGTGAAATGCTACGAGTTATCCGTGCGCTTGCGGATCTTCTTTTATGATTAAATACTAATAATAATTTTCTGGCACTTGTTGCTGGTTGTGGATTATTATGTATCCTATGCAAATAACTTAACCCCAGGTATTTCTGGCGCCGAACCGGAAATATATACTCTAGGCGTGACCAGCCTAAGGTGGTGTTTTCTGTTTAGTGTAAGAATACCAACACCATGCAAGTCTCGTCCCAAAACGCCTGGGTCATGATCTCTGGCGCCTCACACACATGGTGTCCAATGATGGTACTCTCTACTCTTCCTCCCCCTCTCTAATCTCACTTTTGTCAATGTAGGTAATGGTTCGTCTCTCCCCATTACTCATAGTGGTGTTGCCTACCTGCCAACCCCTTCTTTTCGCTTCCTTCTTTCTAATGTTCTAGTTGTTCCATCCCTGATGAAGAACTTAATCTATGTTCGCCAGTTCTTGATAGCTATTAAGTCCCATTTTCAGCTGTCAAATCCTGCATAAATCTCTGACGATCATGCATATAAACTAATGAATTCCACGAGTCTTGGTGAAATTATGCATGCAGGGCCAGAATGAGGAGGATATACAACCCAAAAGGCTACATCACATCACTCCTATCTACCGATGGTCATTACCTGGGCTGGACATGGGAAATGGGGCCAAAACACTAAAATGTTCCATAACAAGTGAAGCCCCAACACATGGAACATCATCAGGACTTCCTAGATTCCTAGAGGACTAGCAGGCCGAAGACGAAGGCTAAATGGGCCAAGTACAGGCCGGCCGGTCTACTTTTGGCGGCCCTCTTGCCCATCTCCCTTGAGGCGGTGCACACCGACGTCCTAAACGCAGTTCTAGCATGGGTCCCAACATTCAATGCCCTAAACCACCTCAATTCCACTGACCTAAAGAAAGTACAAAAGGAGGGGTACCCCGCCCCTCCATGGAGAACACACAACAACACAGGAAGTAGAATAGCCTCCACTCCATAGGCAGTAGTGCCTCTTGTATACCTTTAGAATAGGGAGAGAGAAAGGAGGAGTAGAGGAGAAGTTCTTCCTTTGTTGGAGTTCTTCCCTACACTTGTATCTTGGAGAATACCTATTTATAATTCATCGTTCGTCATTCGTTCATCGTTCGTTCGTTCGTCATTTGTCATTCATTCATCATTCATTCGTTGTTCGTTCGTCGTTTCTCATTCATTCATTTTAATCATAAGTAAGTATTCTTGATCTCTTATGTTAGTGAGTTTCTTGTTAAACTAAGTTCTTGTTCATAGTTGCTTATGGGATCATCGCTCTAGCATTGTCAGAGTACCTTGCCTTTGCTTTGCTTCAGCTATATCAAGGTTAAGGTAGTAATCTATAGCTTAGACATGGTGTCTCTAGATTACCTTTGTTTGTTGCTTACTCCACGGTTTGTAGAGGTAGGCGGTAGGTGGACGTATAAGGCTAGCATTATCCGTCATTCGTAATCCTCCACGTTCGGGTACGTAGTAGAGCTGTAGGCCGGAGCTAGTCACTTGACAAACTAGCTGTAAGCCTGAAATAACCAATTAGAGGCAGGACTTATCTTTATCTATGAATCTCACCCTTAGGAATCATCTCTTCGCACGCCTATCATACTTGTTAGTGTCCTTGGACGAACTAGATTAGAAGAGAAACTCACACCGTTCCTTAAGGAAATTATAAATAACGATACCCTTGAATACTCATAGGTGAAGTGCTACTACGGTATTCTCCGTGCGCTTGCAGATTATCTGACGTTAAGAAATATCAAAATCATTTACTAGAGACAATTCTTGCTCTATTGAATTTGACACGTTTGGTTTTTCTATCAAGAATCTTCACACCAAGACCGTGATGGCGATCTTTACACCTTTGACACCACTGCCACTTCTGCTGCTTTTGCCCTCCTCTCCGTCACCGTGTCCATCGACACCTGGCATCGACACTTCGGTCACCCTGGTTGTGATGTCACAAATAATGTCTCCAAGTCGAGTCTCATTGCATGTAATAATGTCAGTAATTCAGTGTCCCATGCTTGTTGTTGGCGGTCGTTAATGACATATTTCTACAGCCAACTTCATAAGAAATGAGGCTCACACAAGGTCCAAAATAGAAATATATTTTAATCTAATGCCATTCCACAAATTTTGGTGAATTTTTGTTGCCGGATTATATTTCAAGGAAAATCACTAGAAAATGATGGAAAGAACCAAAGTGGCACTTGGACATATTGAGACAATTTTTCAAATTATAGATTTGATCTCACCATTTCAAAGCCCTTGTCAAGGTAGTCAAAATAAACTTTTGGTTCACCCAATTTAGAGTTCGGGAGCAGAAGTACTGCTTCATCGTAGGTGATTGCAGGAAATTGTAAAATTTCCTGGCCGGCCGGCCGCTCACTAGGCAAGCCGGCCTGCTTCTGTCTCCTTTGGCCCCGATCTTCCTTCAGTGGGCTACATACAATGCAAAACATCTATCCCAAGGCCCATCTTCCACATGGAAACAACCAACATTGCACAATTGGGCTTTTGGGCCTAAACTTGATGGTTACTCTACTTCAGCCGCTTCAGACACCAACCGACTTTGAAACCGCAGTGGGTAAGCGATCCGGAGCGTCCACATCGAAGGCGGTGGCCATCCAAGAGGATGGATGGCCGGCCTGACTTGGCAGGCCCCGCGCTCCACCGACTCACCACTCGCTCTACATAAACCCCTCTTCTCAGATTTGGGTATAAATAGGGGTAGCTCCTACGGTTGAAGTGCACCTGAGTATTGAGTTGAATCAAGAAGTGAAGCGCTGTTCTAGTATATAGTGGGAGAGAGTGGGAGGTTCAGAATGCAGGGGAGGAGCCGGATGTCGGCCCCTCTTCCACTTTGTGCCTCGGGGATGGAGCTCGATCGGGAGTGAAGTCCTCGTCTTCTAGGCCAGGTAATCTGTAGTAGTACTTTCTTTATTTGAGTAATAAGTTAAGATTATTCTATTTTTATTCTATCTACCGGTTCCTCGTCCGTAGATAGTTATATTTACTATGAGTGCTTTGTATCAGTAATATTCGATTCAAGTAGTAATGATTGGTTTGAACGTGGTGTTGAGACTTATAGTTCCCTTGGTTTGCACCCAACCCCACAAAATGTATGGTAGGTAGCAGGTGGTGACAGCCATATCTATCCTCTGCAATCCACCATGTCCGGCTCATAGGTCTTGTTAAGATCGTGACCCCAGGTAACTGGGAGCATTCTTGGCCAGAAGCAGATAAATAGAAGTAGAACCTTAATAAGTTACTCAAGTGAGAAGTGCTCTACATAGATCCCCTGGCGAGAAGACCCTTTCTACCCATATAGTTCTCTCATCTCTCGTCTGCCAAATTCTACGGACATGATAACTTGGAATAGTGCACTTCTCATTCACCGTAGAAATCGATACCTTGGAATACTCCCGGGTAAAAGATACATCGGTATCAGTACGGTTGCAGATTATTCTGTTAGGCATAAGGATCGCCAACAAGCTTTCTGGCGCCGTTGGGGGAGTGGTAGCTGTGCCTTTCTGAATCTTGTCTCATCCGTGTACCATCCCACTCACCTCATGGATTCTCCACCCATCTCCCATTTCTCTGCTCATAGGATCGAACTCTTGGAGCCCCCAAAATCATCACTGCCAACTCACACTAAAAGTTACGAGATCAATCCTGAACTCATAACCTTGGTTCAGAGATCAAGCTTTGTGGGTATGCAAGACGAAAATCCTTACCATCATATCCAAAGATTTGAATGTCTCTGCTCCACATTTTCCATTGCATGGCTTTCTCATGAAACCCTAAAATGGTTTCTCACTAGAAGGGGCAGCAACAACATGGTATTTACGTGACACGAAAAGGGATTGGTCACAACTGAGAGAGAATATCTGTCGAAATTATTTCCCTCCCTCAAAAGTTATCGCTCTACGGAAGAAAATCATCAAGTGCAAAAATTCTCTCGTATACACCACGTGGGAGCAGCCTAGGAAAAACTTCTCTCATACACCACGTGTGGACCAGACCTAGGCTTGGCAGAACCTCTATTCTTGTAGCACTTTGTCTTAGGGTTGAAACCTGAAAGTGCAAAATTTCTTGACATTGCTGCCGGGGAGATTTTATTTATAAAACTCCCTCATAGATCTGCTCAATCGCATCCTACAAAATCTTGTCGATAAAGCCTATGTCTCCCCATAGCCTCAAACAGAGAAATTCCAAATCATTATCCAGCCCCCAGAGCCATATCTTCCGCACCCCACACATACCGAAGAAATCTCTGAACCACCATACACCTGCTCTTCTGACCCAAGCCTCTTCAAGGATGACATGCCTTTCCTCCCTCCACAATCCTTTGATAGAGTGTTGGCGGTCGTTAAACCATGTTTTGGCCGCCACCCTACCGGTAAATAAATGCATGTCACCAAGATTCTGTGCATAGTAGATAGGATTAATGCTACTCCACAAGTTTTGGTGAATCTTTGGATGCAGGAGGGAATTAAGGAGGAAAATGGGCCCAGCTGGCACAAAGACAAGCCGGCCGGCCCCACCCATAGGCCGGCCCCACAAGGTATCCACAGGCCTCGGCCTTCCTCAAGTGGGCTACAAACAGGCCCATAACGCAGAATCAAAAGCCTGTTCAGAAGAATTCCACTGACGTTCTAGAAGGTGGGCTGTTTGGGCCTCAACTTGGCCCTCACTCCTCTTCTGCCGCCCCCACGAAGCCACCGACTAGACAAACGCAATCAGGAGAGCATCAAGACCGTCCAGTGCGAAGGCGGCGGCCAACCGCCACAATGGGCGGTCGGCCGGCCCCCCTACTTGGCCGGCCGGCCTACCTTGGCGGCCCCGCCACTCCATCTTTTGCTATAAAATCCCTCAGGTCCTGAGGAGGCTATAAATACCCCCGGCAACCTCAGAAGCAACTCGCACCTCAGTACATCATGGAAGAACACTCCACTTGTGTAGAGTAGGATTAGTATTTTAGTTATGGGAGTTAGAGTAGAAGTGAGAGCTTCGCTCGAAGCTCCGGAGTTCTCTTCGGAGTTTGGGTAAAGTTCTCTTGTATCTTTTCGTTTATTAGATTTACTTTATATAATTATTTTTCTTATTTATTTAATTCAGTTTTCCTTTTAGTTTATATTTATTTATTCAGGTAATTATATAGAGAAATTCTTGTGTTGGATCCACGTCTGTGTATGGTAGATACGAATGAGTTGTTTGCTTGAGGACTGGCAGTAGGGACATAATTGCCTTGTTGTCACGTGTCCCGCACAATTTGTTTAGATTTATTGTTCGTGGGTGGCTTGCTCTTTGGCCAAGAGTAAGTTACTAGGATAGTTGTAAGCAAGGTGCTTGGAATTGTTCTAGCGTGTTTTGCCCTCAACCCCACGGGATGATGTGGTAGCCGCGAGTGTAGGTGACAGCTACACCGGTCTCTGTAGTCCACCACGTTCGGGTTGAATGTGTAGGGGCCTAGACGCGGTCCGTTGACCGGATACGTTGAACCTAGTTCTCAGGTTGCGTTTCTTGGCGGCGGCCGTGCCCCTGATGCACTTGAATGTATCTGTAATGAAAGCTTAAGTAAATAATGGTAGACTATCGTGAAACTAAATGCTGACCCCTAGGCTGACTGATACCTTCTTCTCGTTGCCCTCCCAAACTAAATGCTAACTCCTTGTTATCTATATCGATGGATGTTCTCCTGAGTGCCACACCTATCACATGTCTGTATCCCTGCTTTGGTCTAGCTTGCAAGTTATAAATAATAGATGTTTCTTTGTTAACTCATGATATTCTTAGCCCTGCTTCCCTGTGGAAAAATATAAATACGATAACCTTGGAATACTCCCGGGTGAAATGCTACAATGGTGTTCCGTGCGCTTGCGGAAATTGAATTTAATCTTTTTGCGTAAGAAACGCCAACAAGCATTTCTGGCGCCGTTGCCGGGGAAGCAATGGTTTAAGATATCTATGAGTGACATCGACTATCTGTTATGTTAATTTGCAGTTAGCCTCAGCGTCCACCTGCATTTTGTTTGAGCATATCACCATCACATCTGCATTGTTTTCTTTTCAATCCATCTGCATATTTAATTCCCCTCCATCCCACCCCGCTGCATAAAAAAAACGAGTGCCCAATCATCGGCATCGGGTTTTCAAAAATAAAAAAAATAAAAAAATAAAAAAATTAATAATAGAAAAAAAAAGAACCCGAGCGCCCAATCATAGGCGTGGGGATTTTTTTTTTCCAAGTGCCCAATCATAGGCCCGGAATTTGTTTAAAAAAAATAGAGAAAGGTTGGATTTTTATGACAGGAAGGAGGAAACATACGTGGCGGAACCAAGACGTTCAATGAAGAGATCTAAGAGCTTAGTCTTGCATTTTATTGCAAAGACTAAGCTTGGGGAGGAACCGCTAGGTACGCACACGCAATTATTCCCTGTCTTCTTTGTCATATACCCTCTCCTTTCGATGAAAAAATAATAATAATAAAAAAATGCTGCCTGAATCGTTCAATACTTTGTGAATGCAAAGATACTTTGAGTTGCTCTCTGATGAAAATATGCTGCATCTTTTTAACCATACCCCTTGCTCTCGAAGTTCCTATCCTTACATGGGTGTTGGTTGAGCTGTTAGTCATAAATCAATCCCCTGCTTCTCTTTCTGTTGCTTGGGTGCGGCACTTCTGTGTCTATGGTCTTTCTAGACTACGCCCGGTGTCCGTCTGAACAATAGAAAAGCACATGCCTCTATAATGCTTTTATGTGAAGGAGAGTATTAATGGTAACCTCTGCCCTCCTTGCACAATTTATCGAATTAGACGTGGTGTCTAGGTTGATTAATGGAACTATAAAGATATGCCCGATGTAGACGAATGGATTTGTACTAACCAATGCAGGATCCTTTTGAGAGCAAACCAAATACATCAGGCAACATGAAAGGCACATAATTCAAGAAGGAGAAACCAACCAGGCGGACCTAGTTCCTTCAAATGAAGATTTAATCACTTAGCTTTGCACATGGTTGCAAGAGCTAAGTTTGGGGAGGGACCGCCAGGTAAGTACTTCTATACGAAATTATAGTCTTCTTGAATTGTGCCCTTTCTTTAAAAAAAAGAAAAAAAGAAAAAAAATATTAGGTTCTCGGCAAAGCCCAATAGGGGCTAGCCACCTGTATCACCCTCATTCTTTTTGCAGACACAAGAGAATAGAGGAAGCAGGAAGCAGTTTATTCAAGCTTAAGTCTTGCGAAGACTCAAGCTTTGGGAGGACCCCCAGGTAAGTATCCCTATCGATCAATAAAATACTCCCTGTTTCGAATAAAATGCTAGAATCTTGGTGCATGCTACACTTAAAGGAAATGATGATCAAGTTACATAACTAGTTCCCCATGTGTCGCATCGATGCAACTTCTACTCGTGACATACGTGTTATCTTTACTCGAGCATTATTACATCACAACTATTGCCTTGTTCTGTAGGTTGCATTTATCACACCAAGTCTAAGCATTGTGGATTATGATATGGCATGATTAGGACTTGTCGTAATTTCTTAGCATGGCTAAATTCCAGAATGTTTTCTATTAAATTATTGCATGTCTTAAAAATCCTTTTGTTTGGATAACACTTCCCCTGTGAGGAATTATTTACCTACCAGAGCCATATCATGACAATATTCAAAACAGCCCCACTCATAGCCAATTGTTCATGCGTTGAGTTTAGTTAAGGTTTAAATGCTTTTGAGAGTAAGCACTCCTTCTTCCGGTCATAAACGCCTTCGCGTGTGTTCTTGTTTTTCTTTCCACAAAAAAAAAAAAAAAAAAAAGGGGGAATGTTTGAAAATCAACAAGCATCTCTTACATTTGGAAAACTTTTGGTCCATTCAAAAAAAAGAAGAAGAAGAAGGCTCAAGAATATTTCAAAATGTTTTTACGGACCATGCAAAGTTATAGCCTCATGCACCATGGAGTATATCAAAAAAAAAACTCCATGGTTGCATCTCAAAATAGAAGGCTATATGGTTCTTATCATAAACATCTTGAGCAAAGTAAAAGGGCCAAAGTTTTCAAAACTTCCTTTCCATAAGTGTGCGTTCATCTTCTCCCCCTCCATCACAATTTTCCCTATGACCGGAATACAAGGAGTTGCTATGTCTCGTAAGATTTATTCTTTAGCTTTACAACATATGCATGTCATTTGTGTATTCCCTACCAAGCTCCATATAAAAGTCTTATCTAGAAGGTAGGAAGGAGTGAAGCTTTGTAGGAATAGCCTCATAAGAGGGAGAGGGGAAGTGTGAACCAAACAAAGGAGAAATTTTACCTTGTCTTGCAGCACATAAAAACTCTAGATATATACCTGCTAAATTGCATGACTCGTCCAAAAGTGCTGTCCTGATCTTCAATGCTATGTGACAAGGTGCAAGTATATAAGCCCCACGAATGTGCAACACTTGTGAATACTTCCGTGCTCTTGTATCTTTACCACTATTTAGGGAGTATGTTGTTGCATCTTTATTACCCATGGGGCACATATTATTAACTCCTGATCCGCCGGTACCCTAAGTTCTTAGTTTGCTCGGGACGAGCAAAGTTTAAGCTTGGGGAGGTTGTTGGCGGTCGTTAAACCATGTTTTGGCCGCCACCCTACCGGTAAATAAATGCATGTCACCAAGATTCTGTGCATAGTAGATAGGATTAATGCTACTCCACAAGTTTTGGTAAATCTTTGGATGCAGGAGGGAATTAAGGAGGAAAATGGGCCCAGCTGGCACAAAGACAGGCCGGTCGGCCCCACCCATAGGCCGGCTGGCCCCACAAGGTATCCACAGGCCTCGGCCTTCCTCCAGTGGGCTGCAAACAGGCCCATAACGTAGAATCAAAAGCCTGTTCAGAAGAATTCCACCGACGTTCTAGAAGGTGGGCTGTTTGGGCCTCAACTTGGCCCTCACTCCTCTTCTGCCGCCCCCACGAAGCCACCGACTAGACAACCGCCATCAGGAGAGCATCAAGACCGTCCAGGGCGAAGGCGGCGGCCAAACGCCACAATGGGCGGCCGGCCGGCCCCACTACTTGGCCGGCCGGCCTACCTTGGCGGCCCCGCCACTCCATCTTTTGCTATAAAATCCCTCAGGTCCTGAGGAGGCTATAAATACCCCCGGCTACCTCAGAAGCAACTCGCACCTCAGTACATCATGGAAGAACACTCCACTTGTGTAGAGTAGGATTAGTATTTTAGTTATGGGAGTTAGAGTAGAAGTGAGAGCTTCGCTCGAAGCTCGGAGTTCTCTTCGGAGTTCAGGTAAAGTTCTCTTGTATCTTTTCTTTTATTAGATTTACTTTAATATAATTATTTTCTTATTTATTTAATTCAGTTTTCTTTTAGTTTATATTTATTTATTCAGGTAATTATTATAGAGAAATTCTTGTGTTGGATCCACGTCTGTGTATGGTAGATACGAATGAGTTGTTTGCTTGAGGACTGGCAGTAGGGACATAATTGCCTTGTTGTCACGTGTCCCGCACAAATTTGTTTGGATTTATTGTTCATGGGTGGCTTGCTCTTTGGCCAAGAGTAAGTTACTAGGATAGATGTAAGCAAGGTGCTTGGAATTGTTCTAGCGTGTTGTTTTGCCTCAACCTACGGGATGATGTGGTAGCCGCGAGTGTAGGTGACAGCTACACCGGTCTCTGTAAGTCCACCACGCTCGGTTTGAATGTGTAGGGGCCTAGACGCGGTCCGTTGACCGGATACGTTGAACCTAGTTCTCAGGTTGATTCTTGGCGGCGGCCGTGCCCCTGATGCACTTGAATGTATCTGTAATGAAAGCTTAAGTAAATAATGGTAGACTATCGTGAAACTAAATGCTAACCCTAGGCTGACTGTACCTTCTTCCGTTGCCCTCCCAAACTAAATGCTAACTCCTTGTTATCTATATCGATGGATGTTCTCCTGAGTGCCACACCTATCACATGTCTGTATCCCTACTTTGGTCTAGCTTGCAAGTTATAAATAATAGATGTTTCTTTGTTAACTCATGATATTCTTAGCCCTGCTTCCCTGTGGAAAAATATAAATACGATAACCTGGAATACTCCCGGTGTGAAATGCTACAATGGTGTTCCGTGCGCTTGCGGAAATTGAATTTAATCTTTTTGCGTAAGAAACGCCAACATAGAGATGATGATCTAGAGAAGTTTGGCAATGCACGTGTTTTGCCAGTAGAGAGGAAGCATGCATACGAGCAAGCAGAGTCTGAAGAGCCAAACTACGAAGAGATTGTGGACTACAAAAAATGAATGTTAAATCTCTCTGCAGTCATGAGTCAAGAATGGACATATGAGTCAAGCTGTGACCCTGAAGAATTAATCATAATTCAGCCTGACCCACCTCATATCAATACAAGGGACCCACAGGCCGTGATAACTCAGTTTTGTATGATATCCAGGCTAAAGTGAATATCATGTCTAGAGAATTTATGGTCTGGAATTATACTGTGATGACCCTTCAACCGTCAACATAAAGGCGTCTTTTTGAAGGAGATGTCTATACATCAGAAGGAATGATACGGGTAGCAGAAATTGAGGTTGGGGGATGTCTTTTGTCACTCGACTTTCATGTTTTTGATATCCCTAGATCAGACTTTATTCTCTTTAGCACTCCAATTCGTAAATTCGTTAAAGCCATAGATGACGATGAAAAGCTCGACTTCTCAATAGGCAAATCAACTTATGTTTTTGGCCTGAGCCATAGATGACGATGACCGTTCTCAATTCTATCATAGAGGGCTGAGCCTGAGCCGGATCTGATAGAGGAAGTCATGGCTATAGATGTGACCTCTTTTTGGCCCGCTGGTTTGGAGGAAGAAGCCCAGTACTTCACAACAGAACAAGGAAGAGGAGGTTTCACTGAGCTAGACCAAAATAAGAACATTGTACCGTCTCAAGTCGAGCTCAATCCCCTTCCTCCTGGGCTAAAATATGCCTTCCTCCTCAATGATCGAAATATCCCTGTTATCATTAGCGACAAGCTGACTAATGATCAAAGAGGCATTTAATCTCTTTACTAGAGAAATTCTGACAAGTCATAGGACTCTCTTGCGGATCTAAAGGGAATAGATTCAAGCTTCTGTACACATCTCATTCCCATGGAGCCTGATCATAAACCCATCAGAGATCATCAAAGACGGCTCAATAATGCGATGCATGAAGTAGTTAAGAAGGAAGTCCTGAAGCTTCTAAAAGCTGGGATTATTTATCCTGTTCAGGATAATCAGTGAGTCAGCCCTGTCGAGGTTGTGCCCAGGAAGGGAGGAATAACAGTGGTTCAAAATGGGAAGAATGAGTTAATTTCTCAACGCACAGTTACCGGATGGCGTATGTGTGTTGATTATAGAAAACCCAATAAAGCCACTCGAAAAGACCACTAAACACTCCCATTCATTAATGAGATGCTTGATTGCTTGACCAAGCATTCCTTCTTCTGCTTCTTTGATGGTTACTTCGGGTACCACCAAATTCCCATCCACCCAGATGATGAAGACAAAAGGACGTTCACTTTCCCGTTTGGTACCTTTGCCTATCAATTTATGTTGTTTGGCCTCTGCAACGCTACAGCATCCTTCCAAAGATGCATGATGGCCATCTTCTCGAACCTCATTGAGCAAATCATGGAGGTGTTTCTGGACGATTTCTCGGTTATGGGAAGTCATTTGATGGCTGCTTAGCAAATCTTGAGAAAGTCCTTGAACAATGTAAGGAAAAAGACCTTGTCATCAACTGAAAAAATGCCATGGGCATAGTCTTAGGACATCGGGTTTCTTCAAGGAGGAATAGAAGTGGACAGAGCTAAGATCAAAATCATAGATTCCCTTCCACCTCCTTCAAATGCAAGGGAATTCGAAGCTTTTTGGGGCGCACGGGTTTCCTATC
>JAAXCT010003553.1:0-31324 GCA_012490785.1 Eragrostis nindensis | reverse complement strand
TATTGCATCATACATGATTTGTATCTTATCCTTCTTCGGTGTTCTATCGGTTCTTATTGGAGTTAATTGGATCTTACTTGGCTTTTTCGATCTTTATTTCTTTTGCGGTAGTTTGTTTATACGTATGTTTCTATGCGCTAGCTTACGCGAGATCCGAGGAAGAGCCAG
Source organism: Eragrostis nindensis (assembly GCA_012490785.1). Lineage (NCBI taxonomy): Eukaryota > Viridiplantae > Streptophyta > Magnoliopsida > Poales > Poaceae > Eragrostis > Eragrostis nindensis. The sequence continues at coordinate 31,156 of JAAXCT010003553.1, read as the reverse complement.
AAGAATTCAAGGAAGATCTAGAAGATCCAAGCTCGAAGGACGAGCGAGGAATCCAAGCCCAAGGACGAGTCAGAAGATACAAGCTAAGAGAAGGACTTGGAGACATCGACTTCGACAGAAGAATCTGAAGACCAAGTATTGGAAGATTAGGATAGCGTTTTCAGGCAAGCTCTACTTCTCCTTGATCATGATTGAACCTACTGTTTTCGCAATGCACCTATATGGCCTACTCTCGTATTATGCATTACTTGTTATTTTACTGCTTGTGTAGCTATGATCCTACTTGCTTATTGATATTGATGTCTGTTACTTAAGACGTTAATATCTTAATCCTTGTTTACCCTTGTTTACCTGTCACCTTGATAACCCTAGGATAGTTCCATCATTTCTATGATGGCACGATCACCTTGCTACTAGATATGCTTAGGACCCCGCAATGTTTATACATTGCCACACCTTCTCACATACTTGCTTTATAAATGTGTTAAATGAGTTTGGTGGTGTGTGTGATACTTGGGTTGGGAGTAGCACAACTGTGTTAGGTGATGATGATGATGGTGACGGTGATGATGGGATGGGTTGGATTGCGGGCAAGGCCACTAGTGAGATGTGATGGTATGATAGTCCCCTAGTGTGGGAGATCTGGTGCTTGCCCGGCCACATAAGGACCGGTTCTGACGCCCGTTAACATAATGATTTCTCGTACAACCACGGAACCTGTATGGGAAGGACCTACCCTACCTTCTTGGTACTCTTGCATTTCCATCTGGAGGCCAGTAGAGGCAACGGAAGCTCAGGAACAGGCCCGGGAAACGTACCCGTGGTCCGGTTGCGGAACCCGCTGTCTGTCTCGGGAACCCATTGTCGGTACATGGGAAAGCCGCCCGTCCTGTTGTGTGTCTCAGGATCCTGCAGGTTAATGCAGGAGCACGACGTACCTGTTATAGGTGTTGTGCCGTAGTGTGACATTTCAAGTCACAGGCCCCTGAGTATGATTCCGTGGTGGACTTGTGAGACTACTCGGAGAAGATGGACTAGGCGTTATGTACTCTCCGATCAAGAGTGCATAGCCCGTGGGAAAAGATGTACAACCTCTGCAGAGTGTAAAATTCATCCGGATGGACGTTGTCACGGCATATGACACATTATTGTGGCGCACGTTGGATTAGCCACCCTCTTATCCCTTGGAGTGTGAGTGGGTTGTAGTCGACCCGTGTTTTGGAAGTGATGGCATGGATGCCGGGTCGGTATGACCCTTGAGGTCAGAAGGCCCAACTAAAACTTGGGAACTGGCGGGAATGTTTCATACTCCCCCAGGGCCAACCAACTAAAATATTGACAATCAACTCCCTGTTTTATCTATGACTCCTTCACTTGCTTTAGTGAACCCTGCATAAAGCTTGCTTGCTGCAAATGAACCATTTAGCCTATTCCTTGCTAAGTCCAAATATTGCATGTATATATACCCTTGAGTAGTGTAGGGCTTGCTGAGTACCTTATGTACTCACGCGTTTGCGATTGTTGGTTTAGTAGGAGAAGACTTCGTAGAAGAAGACGACGAGTTGGTTTTCGGTTCTACTTCTCAAGTTTGCTTGTGGTTTTGGGCCAAGATCTTCCGCTGTCTGCTTCACCTTTAGTTGGTTGGAGGGACTTGGATAGTTATGAATCCTTGTCGCACCACCACTAAGGGTCCTATATCAGGTATTATGCTTATTTACCAATTCGAAGTATGCTTTTAATTATATATCTGGTTTTGTGCGTATCAGCTACTGATCCAGGGACTGATACAGGATGCACAACATATTCCAGAAATGGGGTATGACAGAGTGGTATCAGAGCAATACTTGACCGTAGAACGAAAACCTAGGATTTGTCACGCTCGAAAATGACTATTTTCAAAACTAGTTGCAAAACCTTCCGTAATAACCCTTGCTCTTCTGTTAAAAATCCCTTGCTTCCCTCTCGTCAACCTCAAGAAAAGAGTCTCATCCAGAAGTGTATGTGTACAGGAATGTTCGACCCAATGGATGACCAGGACTACATGACCATAGAAGTGGAGAACAGATTGTTCCAAGTTTATCGCCTACCGGATGTGGTTCCCAAACAAAAGAGCAAGTCAATATCACTAAGGGCACTGGAAAGCAGAGGACATGTTTCTACTGTCGCAAACCCGGACATAAGATCGCCAATTGCCCTTACTACGACTCAATCAATGAAGCAAGAGCTGCAGAGACCAACATGGGGAATGGCATGCCGCAAGCTCCAGCACCAGCTGCAGAGATTCAACCTATGGTACAGGAAAAGCATCAAGAGCAAGAAGTTTGGAATGATATGGATGGCACCTACCTGACGTCTCCGCCTGTCATCGCAAGTGTACTTGAAAGGTTGGCTAATCTGGAAGAGTTAGTGAACAAGAGCAATGAAGAAATCTCTATCATCAAGGAGCTACTACAGCCAAGAGATGCCAGCGAGAGCTGCAGCAAGAAGAGAAAGTATGACGTGCAAGGATCAGGTCAAGTCATACATGAGGATCTTAAGAAGCCAAGGTACTCGTTGCCTGCTGCATGTCCACAGAAGAACCTGCCATCCACCAACCAACCAACATGCATCCGCTACCAAGGAACACAAGGCTGCCAACAGAGGCCTATGAAAAGGCAACCTCGAGCAACACCACCAACTATCCAAGACGCTGCTTTCACTGTAAGCAAGAAGGGCACATGCTAGCCAAGTGTCCGTCCTACAAGAATGTCCAGCTCAGGCCCAACCTAGGGCATAAGAAGACTAAGAAGCATGGATGAGGACAACTGGTATTGGAGAGTACAGTCCCTAAGCCTTCAGCGTATCTCAAGGCCAATATGCTACCTAGACCAGAAGAGCCAGCATGAGCTTCCGTGAAGGATAACCCTGGAGACCTGCACCATGACCAGAAGAATGCTATCACTAGCAGCAATGGCAGTAGCCCTAGAAGTAGTAGTAATAAGTGGTAAAAAGTTGTAATCCTGATAATCTGAGTTGTATCGAGGATGTACTTCTGTTTGTGAGCAATCAAAGTACCAGTGTTGTTATGAAATAGTGCCTCGAGCCACCTTCAGAGTCAAAATAGTATGCAAGTTCAAGAAATCAACGTTGTGAAATGCAAGAATCATAGCGCTGCATGTGCTTGGTTAACCTCAAACGTCAAGTCAATGAAATGCCTCCAATACAGGAATGTGAACAAAGGTTTTCCTTTACCGACTAAGTCATATGACCCTTCGATTCTTTTGGTCAATGGACTATTAGTCGAGTTTTGAGGACAATCAAAGATCGATAGTCAAAATACCTTAAACCCTAAACCTCGTTCTAGTACGCTTACATATGAGCCCACAACAAATAAATCACGTTGTTTGTGTGATTCGATGATTTTGATGATTTTGGCTCTTTATTCTTCTATGATTGTGTGCTCTTAATCGAACTAATTAAATAGCATAATAACAATAACAGCAGTTTAATAGCTAGAATCGCAGCTTAACAACAGCCTAAAGCCAAAACCCTTCCCTAATCCCTGCCTAAATCTCCGCTGTTGAAACCAGGATGCCGCCAAAGAAGTCTGCCAGGTTTCAAACCCGCTCGAAGCGCAAGGCAAAAGCACCTGAAGATCATGATCCCGCTGGACGAACCGCAAGAGGTCAAGCAAACAAAAGAAAGAAGCCAACAACTCAACAGCATCGTGAAACAGACCAAAGAAGACTCACCGCAGCCCATGAGCAGGAAACTGAGTCAGGTCACCACGACGATGAAGAAACTAACCAAGAGACAGAAAGAAGCGACCACCAGGATAGCAATGAAGTGCCTCCACCATCACCGCCACCGGTCAACCTCACAGAAGTGATGGCCAGACAGACTCAACTCTTGGAATTAATTTCTCAGGAACAACAGAACAGTCATGAAATCAGTTCTAAGATATCAGAATTTATGAAGCTCAGGCCACCTGTCTACGACAGCACTGATGATGACCCCTTAGCTGCTGATGTTTGGCTCAAAGGTGTTACCAAGAAGCTTGATGTAATCGCAGCCAATGATAGAGAGAAAGTACTGTTATCTACTCATCAACTAGTTGGAGTTGCTGCAGAATGGTGGGATAACTTCAAGGAAACAGTTGCAGAGCCAGATGGTATTACATGGGATGATTTCCAACAAGCTTTTCGTGAATACCATATCCCCACCGGAATCATGGACATAAAGGCAGATGAATTCCGAACCCTTAAGCAAGAAGCTATGACAGTGAATGAGTACACTCGGAAATTTACGAAGTTGGCCCGATATGCTCCAGATGAGATCAACACTGATCAGAAGAAGCAAAATCGTTTCAGAAAAGGTCTTAACCATAACCTGAGAGTACATCTGGTCACTCACAACTATCCGGACTTCAGCACACTGATGAATAAAGCCATCCTGCTTGAAGAAGCACTGATAGATCAAGAAAATGACAAAATCCACGAGACCCAGTCATGTGAGCTGAAAGAGAAATCTGAAGTACATGAATGGAAATCTCCCCAGAGGCAAGAAAATCAAAAGAAGAACAGAAAGAAGAAGAAGAGCAAGAAGAAGAAGATAGGCGTGAAACCTTAGGTTTTAAAGGGCCGATAATAAGGAAAGGCAGTAGAGTAACGACAACCCACAGAGAATGAAGGCATCATGGAGAAATCGAAAGTGCTACCTGTGCCGGAATCGTGGGCACATCGCAGCAGATTGCCCTGGAACTGTTACACATGGAGACAACGAGCGACAATCTCGTTGAAGCGCAAATCTTCAGTGTTCTGAGTTTAGACCTGGAGAATTGGAGAATTTTATGTAAGAGCGTTGTAATATAAGCAACCTTTGTACTCTGTACCTTGGAATATCAATAAAGTGTTGTATCAAGAGTTGTATGGTGATGAAATGTATGGTTTATCAGTCTTGATCAAGAACAGACTTCAAGCTAGATCACTGGAGAGTACTTACCTTCCGAGTCTGATAAAAGTCTTAGTAAACCCACCTTGAGGATAATTTGGAAATAAAGGCATTTGGAAAAGCCACCCATGGAACAATGAGAAACGCCTTAATCCTTTGGATAAGATAAACAGAGCAAGAGTCGAAAGCTATCCTTACCGCAAGTTAAAATCTTTTAAGTGGGGTAGAACCCCACGCGCAATCTTGAAGAAGAGGACCCTGCTTCATCGATCGGTACAACAGAAGATCTAAGACGAAGATGAAGAGAATCTACTATCAACGCCCGCAACGTCATGAAGCCTTCGCCAAAATTTTGGATGTTACCACCACCAAGCAAGAAGACACAAGAGAAGTTCTACGCCACCCAGAAGATCGTTTGAATCTCGAGGACGAGATTCCTTTTAAGTGGGGTAGATCTGTAACACCCCAACTTTCAAAGCAAATTTAAAAAGGAATAAAAATCAGTGCAAATTTAAATTTTTGTCCAACTCTTACCTTGCCACGAATTTTCAAAATGAAATTCACTAAAATAATTCAAACTCGTTTGAATATGAAAATTCTAAATATTAAAACTAGTGCTCAAGTGCTTGCTTTCATTTAAAATTCACTAAAAATTTGAACCTTTTGAACTTTACAACAAATAAAATAAATGTGTGCAAAACTTTGAATTTAAAAACCTTTGGATTTTAAACTTGCACAAAATGCATCATATGCATTTTTGGAGTTCTTGTTTTCAATTGTGCGTTTGTCTGATTTTTGATCCTGTCAAATTTGAATTTACATTCAAATTTGAGTTCCTTTTTAAAATCCAGAAAAGGATAAACCTAATTCCTAATCCCTCTTTCCCTCTGGGCCTCATCTTCCTTCACTCACCCAGCCGGCCCAGCCCAATCCGCTTGCCTCCTTCCTTTCTTTTCCCCGCGGGCCGTTTCTCCTCCCTGGCCCAACGCCCTCGGCCCAGCTCGCCCGGCCCACCTTCCCTTCTCCTTCCTCCTCTCTCCTTCTCTGTCTCGCCGACAAGCGGGGCGCCGCCGACGTCTCCCCCTCGTCAGCGGTTGCCGTTCCGTCGCGTCGCAGCGCCTGTAGCCATGCCGTGGCCGCGTCATCGCACATGGGCGCCCATCCCGTAGCTCCTCGACGCGTCCCGTCGAAGCAGGGCCCCATCCGGCGACCTCGCCATGACCCGACGACTCCCATGCTTTGACGCCACGCCACGCAAGCTCCCCCTCGACTCGTCTCAATCCCCAGCACTGTGGCCCTCTCCTGCGCTCGTCACCGCACATGGCCGCCCATCTCCCTCCCTGCAAGCCATCGCATCGGCCAATAATGCCGATGACCGAGCCATCCCGGTCGCGCCCCACTCCCCTCCCTCTCTCGCCCCTCTGCTCTAAAACGGGTGCGCGACGATCTCCTCTTCCTTTCCCCGCTCGCCTCTCCCCTCCTCGAGCTCCCGGCCGCCTCAATTTCTCTTTTCCCCAAATCGTCCCCAACTCCGGCCGTCGCGATTCGCCGCCGGCGAGCCCCCTTCCTCCCTCTCGTCCGGTCCAAGCACAACACCAGGCCTCCCTCCTCCTCCTCGGCCAGCTTGGCGAGCAAGCCTTGGCCACGGGCGCGTGAGCGCACCGCTCCGCCGCGCGCCGCCGCCGAGCGCCGCGCTCCGCCGCCTCCAAGCGCGTCCCTGCCTCCCTCCTCGACGCGACCTTGCCGCCCTGCTCCGCCTTGACGCCGCGTACCTCGCCGGCGCACAAGAACTCGACGCGCCGCACTCCTCCTCCTTCTTCGCGGAACGCCGCCGTCCGCCGTCTTCATCGACGCCGGCCACCCTCCGTCGTCTTCCGCCGCCGTTGAGCCCAGGGTGAGAATCCCCATCCCCTCTTCTCTCTCCCTCACCTCTTCCCTTCCTCTCTTTCCGCTCGCGCACGCCATCCCACCGAGCACCTCCGTCCGTCACCGCGCGACTTCGTCGCCGGCAACATTTCCGTCCGCGTCCGGCCGAGCCGAGCTGAGCCGCGCCTCGCGTTCCCCTTGCACGCGCGCACCCTTTCGCGCCGGAAAAATGCAGCCGCGAACCACTCCCGCGCGTATCCCATCCTGCGCCGCCGCCGCCGCCAACTCCGGCGAGCGCGCACCGCCACACCGCTCACCGCCGTCAACGACGTGTACCACCCACAGCCTCGAAATCGCGCGCTCGTCCTCCGCGACGAGCTCTCTCGTCGCCCGCCGTCCATCCTAGACGCCGGCGGCGAGGATTCCGGCGCCGCGCCGCCGCAAAGAACCCAGCTCCGTCGCCGCTCGGTCCACTATGGACCGGTGGACCGCAGCCGCCGCCCGGTCCATAGCCCCCGTGAACCCGGTCCATAGCTTTTCCCACACGAAAATAAATCCAGATATTCCGGATAATCCGCGGGTCCTGTACATTTTACAGATTAGCCCCTAATCTTTTCTGTATTTCTGTTTGGGTCCTGTCTTTTTACAGAAAAAACCCCTATACTTTTTCATAATTACACTTTAGCCCCTGTCTTTTTACACCGAGACCCCTAAACTTTTCCATAATTACAGATAGGTCCCTGGAACTTTTCTGTAATTACAGATTAGTCCTTAATACTTTTCTGTTCTTACAAATAAGTCCCTAGAACCTTTCCGTAATTATACATAAGCCCCTACAATTTTTAAATATCCATATCTTTTCAACCGTAGCTCCGTTTTGAGCGATTCTTGCGCTCACGCGTTCATAGAAACGCGACGTACCTTTTGGTACTAATCTTGAAGCTTTAGAATACTTTTACGAGCCATCAATACTCAAGCTTCTCTCTCTCATGTTATAATCCCCTCTCAGCAAATCATGCGACGCCAGTCTCGCATGTCACCAATGCCCGTTCACCTTGTAGCATTGAACCTAAATCCCTCTCTCATCAAACCTCATCATACGTCGTTGATCCCGCGTATCACGTATGCTCGCTCACCTTTTAACGTTGACAGTGAGCTTAACCTATCTTATTATATCATTCCATATCAAAGTATACAACCCCCGTTGTCCCCACCTAGCCGCAACACTCACCTAGCTCAACCATCGCTCAATCAATCTTAATCCAATGTTGCCACCGACCTATACCAAGTCTTATTGGTTTATTAATCTCTCTATAATTTGTCTTTCATTGAGTTTTATTGGAGTTATTGTTCGTTGCTATCTTTATTTGCTAGTTTGTCCTTTATCGGTTAATTAATTGTATTTTATTTGCAACAGTGCATTCATACCATACATGATCACGTACACGTGTCACCGTCATGCGCCCAGCTCATGACAGATAATTAGTAGTTTAGTACTAGTAATTAATTTAGTAGATAATAGTAGCTAATCACCATTAGGTACCATAATCTATAGGAAAGTAATTAATGACACACCTTACACTTGTACATGTGTCGCATGAACCTTTATATAGGCTACGACCTATATAAAGACTTGGTGCCACAAATGTACAAAGAAACACGTGCGTACACTGTCCCCACCTTCGCATACACTCATGCACTTCTCATCTGTTTAGCATCTCTCTCATTTACATTAAAAGCCCTAGTACTTGATGCATCACTCCTAATAGATGAGGATAATAAAAATTTTCCTAAAGTAAAACCTATTGCATCATACATGGATTGTATCTTATCCTTCTTCGGCGTTCCATCGGTTCTTATTGGAATTAATCGGATCTTACTTGGCTCTTTTCGATCTTTATTTCTTTTGCGGTAGTTTGTTTATACGGTTATGTTTCTATGCGCTAGCTTACACGAGATCCGGAAGAAAGCCAGAAGAATTCAAGGAAGATCAAGAAGATCCAAGCTCCAAGGACGAGCCGAAGGATCCGAGCCCAAGGACGAGTCAGAAGATACAAGCTTAAGGAAGGACTTGAAGACATCGACTTCGACGAGAAGAATCTGAAGACCAAGTATTGCAAGATTAGGATAGCGTTTCAGGCAAGCTCTACTTCTCCTTGATCATGATTGAACCTACTGTTTTCGCAATGCACCTATATGGCCTACTCTCGTATTATGCATTACTTGTTATTTTACTGCTTGTGTAGCTATGATCCTACTTGCTTATTGATATTGATGTCTGTTACTTAAGACGTTAATATCTTAATCCTTGTTTACCCTTGTTTACCTGTCACCTTGATAACCCTAGGATAGTTCCATCATTTCTATGATGGCACAATCACCTTGCTACTAGATATGCTTAGGACCCCGCAATGTTTATACATTGCCACACCTTCTCACATACTTGCTTTTATAAATGTGTTAAATGAGTTTGGTGGTGTGTGTAATACTTGGGTTGGGAGTAGCACAACTGTGTTAGGTGATGATGATGATGGTGACGGTGATGATGGGATGGGTTGGATTGCGGGCAAGGCCACTAGTGAGATGTTGATGGTGATGATAGTCCCCTAGTGTGGGAGATCTGGTGCTTGCCCGGCCACATAAGGACCGGTTCTGACGCCCGTTAACATAATGATTTTTCGTACAACCACGGAACCTGTATGGGAAGGACCTACCCTACCTTCTTGGTACTCTTGCATTTCCATCTGGAGGCCAGTAGAGGCAACGGAAGCTCAGGAACAGGCCCGGGAAACGTACCCGTGGTCCGGTTGCGGAACCCGCTGTCTGTCTCGGGAACCCATTGTCGGTACATGGGAAAGCCGCCCGTCCTGTTGTGTGTTCAGGATCCTGCAGGTTAATGCAGGAGCACGACGTACCTGTTATAGGTGTTGTGCCGTAGTGTGACATTTCAAGTCACAGGCCCCTGAGTACGATTCCGTGGTGGACTTGTGAGACTACTCGGAGAAGATGGACTAGGCGTTATGTACTCTCCGATCAAGAGTGCATAGCCCGTGGGAAAAGATGTACAACCTCTGCAGAGTGTAAAATTCATCCGGATGGACGTTGTCACGGCATATGACACATTATTGAGGCGCACGTTGGATTAGCCACCCTCTTATCCCTTGGAGTGTGAGTGGGTTGTAGTCGACCCGTGTTTTGGAAGTGATGGCATAGATGCCGGGTCGGTATGATCCTTGAGGTCAGAAGGCCCAACTAAAACTTGGGAACTGGCGGGAATGTTTCATACTCCCCCAGGGCCAACCAACTAAAATATTGACAATCAACTCCCTGTTTTATCTATGACTCCTTCACTTGCTTTAGTGAACCCTGCATAAAGCTTGCTTGCTGCAAATGAACCATTAGCCTATTCCTTGCTAAGTCCAAATATTGCATGTATATATACCCTTGAGTAGTGTAGGGCTTGCTGAGTACCTTATGTACTCACGCGTTTGCGATTGTTGGTTTAGTAGGAGAAGACTTCGTAGAAGAAGACGACGAGTTGGTTTTCGGTTCTACTTCTCAAGTTTGCTTGTGGTTTTGGGCCAAGATCTTCCGCTGTCTGCTTCACCTTTAGTTGGTTGGAGGGACTTGGATAGTTATGAATCCTTGTCGCACCACCACTAAGGGTCCTATATCAGGTATTATACTTATTTACCAATTCGAAGTATGCTTTTAATTATCATATCTGTGTTTTGTGCGTATCAGCTACTGATCCAGGGACTGATACAGTATGCACAACATATTCCAGAAATGGGGTATGACATGTATCCAAGGGAGATCTAGCCGATTGTAGAATTTATGGAGGAATTTGAGTAGCAGAGCAGAATTCTGGGCTCTGAGATCGACTACTCCCAGCCCACCTTATTGGTTTTTGGGCCTTTGAGTTTTCTTCCAAGAAACAAGGCAGCCACCTTTCCTGTTCACATCTCAAGCGTCCCATAATGAGTTTTCCTATGTATGTGCACATGAAGAACATGGGCAAAGCAGTCATGACAGAGTTAACCATCCTGAGTCTGCCTGCATATGTGAGCCATTTATTTAACCCCATCATTCTTCTTTCAACTTTGCTGTAAAAATGTTAGTTGTTGTGCTAAAGAAGCAGAATTGCAATATGATTTTAATTTTTGGAAAGAAAAAATCTAACATTTTAACTAAGTTAAAATGAATAAACAGACATGATTAAAATTATGGACAAAAAAAAAAATCTATACTATTCAACCTTGACAACTCTCAAAAGATATCGAGTGATATTAGTATCAAAAACAATAGCTAGCCGTGTGAGCAAAATTGGCTAGTGGTTCGTAATATGAGAATGTACTCAATGTCCTGCATCTATTTATAGACAGGATTCATACCGAGGGGACTGTACCTAGGTTGGATATTTGTGCTAAGGTTGAATGTTTTGTGCGTCCAATTAATAAAGGCACTCAAAACTCAAGTTGAGTTTGTCTTATTATTGAAGTTGCTTGCCTGTTTCATGACACACCCTTGTAATTAAAGACGCCAATTCATTACAGAAACAGGACATTGTTGTTGTACATCTATCGAAGCTAGATCAAATTATATTGGTAGCAAGCCTGGCCAGTAGCTCCTTGAGCACAGCAGGGCAGGTACTAAGTAGCAGGTCAAAGCCATCCGTTTCGGTGAACGACTCCAGATTGGCGCTAGAAGTGAGGAAGTCAAAGCACGCATCCTTGAGCCCGCGACAATGGTATCGCTCACCAGAAGCCAGCAGCGTGGCGACCGAGCTTGCACGAATGTGGCTGCGGAGCTTCTCCTGGCAAACCAGCTTCAACCTGTCGAGGCCGTACCTGTCGGCAGCGGCAAGCAGACGCTGATACTGCAACACTAGCCAGTCGTCGTCGTCGTCGGTCTCCGATGGCAACGAGTCGGTGTAGATGAAGCGAAGCATGGAGCGGAACACCTGCGCTTCCATGTCGATGGGTATGGGCTGCACAGCAGTACCACCCGTGCTCTCCTTCATCTGCCCAAAGAGCTGCGCTCGGAACACCGGGGACCGCGCCGCGAGCACGCACCGGTGCGCCGCGAACGTCTCCCCGCCGGCGGCCTGGAAGGTCACGTCCGCGCCCTGCTCCTCCGTCAGCAGCTTGCCGAGATGCTCGTGGAGGTCGCCGGCGGCAGTCGACGCATCATGCACCTGATCCGCCGATGAGGAGGTGGCGCGCTTCTTGAGCGCGACGTCGCACCTGACGGTGAAGTAGCCGTCGCCGTCGAGGTACTCCGGCCGCCGTAAGTCGTCGCTGGTGATGAAGGCATCGCAGGACCACACCCACCTGTCGTAGGTCAACCAGTTCTGGAACGAGCTGGCCTGAGTCCGGGACGGCACCGGCAGGCCGTCCCGGTCGAGTAGGCTAAACTTGAACCGCGCATCAAGGGGCACGCCTCGGCTGCCGTCAGGGAGAACCAGGCTGAAGGAGTAGGCTAAACTACTTGAACTGCTGCTGTGTTGGGGCTTGATGGAGGAGTAAGATTCAAAGGTGTAGGGTCCTATGGAGCAAGACCATGACGACGAACCACTAGAACAACAATTAAAGTTACAGTAAGGGCTCTGGTCGAGGACTGCGCCTGCGATCTTGAACAGGTGGTGCTCACTCTCCATGCCTTGACGAGAAGAGGGGGCTGGTGAAAGATCGATGACCACAGGAGAAGTTATATATGCAGCTGGCTCGTTAGGAAGACGTACGGATAGCTAGGGGAAGTGGTTACGGACCACGTGAAAAGCAAATTAAAGGTCCAAATTATAGCGCTTACTTTCCTCCCCAAGCTGACGGTGCAAAGTGCTTTAATCAGTAGAAATGTTCTTTACAATGGAAAAGATTAACAGATGCATTCCACCATCTTCGGTTCCTCAAGAGGAGAGAACGCACCACTATTAGCAGACTCTTCCAGTTCCACAAAGCCACGATATATAGCTTTGAGTTCCTCCCAGCAACATTTTCTTTTCATGTCAATCCGAGGAGGTTCGCTGGTTTCTCATTATCCCAATAAAGGGCCATTTTGTGCAGCTTTTGGAACGGCTTATGCACACTATTTGACTACGTTAGCCACGGTGGCTTCAAAAATTGGACAAACTTTCTTTAAAAAAAAAATTGGACAAACCTGAGAAGCCGGTATTTGGCCACATAAATTAACCGAAGATGAAGCCCCATGCGTAACAGGGCCGCTCTTCGATGCACCACGGAGCCGGAGATCCTATATGTAGCATAGGCTACTCGCAGCTAGCTGGGACGAGATAGGGACGAAAGCCTCACTTGCACGCGGCTTGGTTGGGTGGAGGGGACAAACGGCTCGCATATTGACACCTTGACTCGTTGTCCGACTTGTTCCTCATGTTGCTCGAGTGGTCCTTCTGCTTGTTTGTTATCGCCCGCCTACTTGTCGCCTCCTTGTGCAAAGGGCTACTACCTTCACGCTACCTCCGTTAGCCCTCTTCATCTTCATAGGCTGGCCATCTGTTCGTTCAGATTGCTTGCTCATCGTCCTCTTGTCCAAGACTTTGTGTGTCGACCTCTTTGTTGCTTCTAACTTGTTTTCTAACTTGCCCACTCGCCCTTACTCTGGGCTGTGGGTTGCTGCCGCCACGCGTTACCTCTCTCGCACTCTCGCTTGCTTGTCACGCCATTGGCTAGTCATCGTCATAGCTTATTTTTAGACTTGCATACTCATCAAGTCCTCGCTGGTGACGAAGGCATCGCAGGACCACACCCACCTGTCGTATGTCAGCCAGTTCTGGAACGAGCTCGCCTGAGTCGGTGCCGTCCCGGTCGAGCAGGCTAAACTTGAACCGCGCGTCCAGGGGCACGGCTTGGCTGTCGTCCGGGAGAATGAGAAGGAGACATTGCCGCTACCTTCAGGATGGATAGAGTAGTAAGATTCAAAGTTATACTGTCCTCCTATGGAGGAAGATCAAGACGACGTCGAATCGTCAGAACAATATGCGTAGTAATGGCACTCGTTGGGGGCTGCGGTTGCGATCTTAAACTTGAACAGGTGGTGCTCACTCACCATTGTTTGTAATGTCTTACACTTAGTTTGGCTCGAGTGAAAAAGAAAAAGACGAGGAGAGGGGCTGGTGAAAGATGAGCACAGGAGCAGTTATATGCAGCTGGCTCGTTAGGATGGAGACCACGTGAAAAGCAAATTAAAGGTCCAAAGGCGCTTACTTTCCTCCCCAAGCTGACGGTGCAAAGTGCTTTAATCAGTAAAAAGTCCTTTATATTGGAAAGGATTAACCGATGCATTCCACCATCTTCGGTTCCTCATGAGGAGAAAACGCACCACTAGCAGAGTTCCAGTCGCACAAATATAGTTTTCCTCATTTTTTTTAATTTTATTACTACCTTAATTCCCCTGCGCACGTTGGGTGTGATCATGGTGCTAGTCGTCTAAGCTGATGATCTCAACTGCAGTAAGGCACACTTGGTACTTCTAAGGAGAACAAATTTCAGCATAGGATGGCTCGCGGTCGAATGCCAAAAGACACGCTAGCTAGATCGGAATTACAGTGCTGAATCTAGCGAGCGAGGGGGCATGCCTCCTATTCAGCACTGATGAGGCACTTGGCGCCGGTGAGGGTGCATGCCTCCTGTAATTCCGATCTAGCGAGCGTCTCTTTTGGTGCAGTGCCTGCCGGATACCATAGGGATGGTGCAGTGCCGTGTTTATTTCAATGATGTTTGTTTCGGCTACTGAGTCATGCGCATTCACGAATATAATTTTTTCTTAATTCTATCGTGCAACTCAAAACTCATACTACAACATCAAACAACGTCAAGATCAATGGTTAGAATTTTTTTAGCAACCTTATCAATAGTTGGATGTTTTTTCTCTTGTGACTAGCATTTTTCCCGTGCGTTGTTACGGGAGTTAATTTCATTTTTTTGGAGGTTAGCAGCGAAAGGGCGTTTCATTAGGCCCAAATCCATATAACAATGTCTATTTTAGGAAGATAATATTGCAGCATAAATATTCTTTGGTTTGATGTGTTTAGAAGTAATTACATCAAAATTATAATTAACATACTCCCTCTGTCCCAGTTTATTTGTCGTTCTGGGAGTGTTTTGGAGTGTCCAGATTTATAGAATATTCAGTGAACCTGGACAGACAGGTTGTCCAGGTTCAAAGAATGTTCAATAAATCTGGTAGAAAGCTAGAATGACAATTATTCTGGGACAGAGGGAGTAAAAGATAGTTTTTATAGAAAGCAATTCTGATTTATTTTGATTTTCATATTATGTTCTATAATTAAAAATGTTATATTTGTGGGCGTACATATACACGGACAAAATTGACCTGTTCACAAAATGATTTTTTTGTATCTTCATTGATATGTGAGAAAAGAGTTCTCTCTTGAAGGCGTAGCAGGTAACCTGAAAAGGAAAAAGGAAAATAAACAATGTTACTTGTGGGGGGATTTGGACCTGGGTCAGCAACCTACAAGTGAGTCCACTCTACACTAGAGAACTCAAATGTTTATGAATATAAGCGACTCCACTTTGTTAAATAGGAACTCGGACATTTGAATTTGAATCGAACTAATTAAATTTCAGGTGACCTCGGATGGCAGAGGTTTGAAACCTGTAGTCTGAGGCCGAAATCTTAGGCTGATGACCTATTTTAAACTTATTAAGTAGTAGAGATAATTTTTAGGATTTTTGTAAGGTTAATGTAAAAGTTTCAAAAGGATCCTTCGATTTGTAAAAATAAGATAAGACAGAGCTTAAGGCGGGTTTTTAACATTTGCACAGTAGAAACTTCTTAGCACTTGTATCCGGTGACGTGACACACAGCAATTGGTCTTCCCTTAGAGCCGCCGTTGAGGTAACCCCTGACGTCAGGGTCAAGGCCCTCCCCCATGAGGCTACGAACGCTATAAAGTTGAGGGACGAGCCAGCCTGCTTCACCGGACAGAACCCGTTCGTTCTCAGCTGCAGCTCAAGCAGAAGACCATTGACTGATATCTCCAAGACGGCATGGCTGCTGCTCCGGTGACGGTGCCTCGCATGAAGCTGGGCTCTCAGGGCCTAGAGGTCTCGGCGCAGGGCCTGGGCTGCATGGGCATGGTCCGACTATTACGGCCCGCCCAAGCCGGAGCCCGACATGATCGCGCTCATCCACCACGCCGTCGCCGCCGGCATCACCCTCCTCGACACCTCCGACAGCTACGGCCCCCACACCAACGAGATCCTCCTCGGCAAGGCTCTGCAGGGCGGCGTGAGGGAGAAGGTGCAGCTGGCGACCAAGTTCGGAATCCGCTTGGACGCAGACGGGGCACGGGAGATCCGCGGCGACCCGGCGTACGTGCGGGCGGCGTGCGAGGCGAGCCTGAAGAGACTGGGCGTGGACTACATCGACCTCTACTACCAGCACCGCGTCGACACCAGGGTGCCCATCGAAGTCACGGCAAGTCGTCTTGCAGCTCAATATTTGTTTAGGAGAGCCAGTGGGTGGAGCCTTTGCTTACACTCGTCGACGTTAGGATAACATTTTCATTTCCTCAAAAGTTGAACTAAAACATTCCATATGATGGCCGGCCTTTCGGCATGATGCTTTTGGTGAAAAAAGAACAACGCAACAAGAAGGTAGTAAAGTAGAAGTTGAAACAGAGAAACGGGCCCTCCCGGCCTTGCATTACACACCTTTTGGTACTAATAAGTAATCTGATATCATGACATTCACAGGTAGGTGAACTCAAGAAATTAGTTGAGGAAGGAAAGATAAAATACATCGGGCTGTCGGAAGCATCAGCTTCGACAATCAGGAGAGCTCACGCAGTTCACCCAATCACCGCTGTCCAGCTAGAGTGGTCCCTGTGTTCAAGAGATGTTGAGGCAGATATAATCCCAACGTGCAGGTCTTTGCTAGTACTTATGATCCGATATGATATATCGCATTCATTTCTCAGTCGGTCCAATCTAAGTATGAGTGTTTATTTTATTGTTCGTTCGTTCGTTCGGGTGATTTCAGGGAGCTTGGTATTGGAATAGTAGCGTACAGTCCACTCGGCAGAGGGTTCTTATCAGGTGGTCCTAAACTGGTTGAAACACTGTCTGACCAAGACTTGCGCAAGGTTTATACCTGCAGCCAAGTTTTCTCTCAACAAATAACCCATCATGTTTTGCATCTTGTAACGAATTTTTTCTATGCAACTACAGAACTTGCCCAGATTTCAGCCGGAAAACATTGAGAAGAATGGCCGAATATTTGAGCAAGTCAACGCCATGGCGGCAAGGAAAGGATGCACGCCGTCGCAGCTTGCCTTGGCCTGGGTTCACCACCAGGGAAACGACGTCTGTCCCATACCAGGGACAACAAAAGTTGAGAACTTCAGCAACAATGTTGCAGCGTTGTCTGTGAAGCTCACTCCAGATGACATGGCTGAGCTCGTTTCCTATGCATCGGTGGATGTTCAGGGCGATCTGTTCTATGATTTCCGCTACACCTGGATGAATTCTGAGACGCCTCCACTGTCCTCCTGGAAGGCTCAGTGACAGCAGTCCAATCGTGCATGCGCATGGCCTCTCCTATAAGACTATGTTCTTTGTCCTTCAATGTTCCATACTATTGGCACATCTTAGGTTAATGTGTGCCCCTGTGAACTTCCATGTCATGCATGGTGTCAAGACTCAATAACTACATGCATTGTGTAAATGTATTGCTGAAATAAGCTGCTCGATCCACATTGGTGGCATTACGTAAACTCATGTTTTCTTATGCGAAATGGGTCATGTCCCTCAACTTTGGCTCGAGCTTCAATTTCATCCCTTGATTTTCAAAAGGTCGAATCATGTTCCTAAACTTTAGTTGGCAGGTACAATCTCAGAGTAGGGACCAAACTGAATCTCACACAGGGACTAGATTGAACCTTTCAAAAATTGAGTTACAAAGATGTGCTTTGTGTAAATTCATCAAAATTCAGAGGCAAAGGCAAATTTTCACAAGCCAAGGTGGACAAGGTGCTCGTGCTCCATCGAATCCCAGCCAGCTAAAGCGGATTCTCAATGGCCGCCGTGAGCGCTTGGTACTTCTAAGGAGAAAAAAACTTGGGGTAGGATGGATCAGAGAGGCCACAATTTGACCTATTCCAGCAGCCATATTTCGCCATATATAGGTGTATGTAAATTACAAAGGGGGCTTGAAACTAAATTAAACAAACATCCTGTTTGTGCATCTATGTTATATTGGGAAATTTAGCTAAGTAGAAATATTTGGTTTGATAAGTCTCCTATTAAGTCATATATGCAGATACTCTACGGAGGAACTCACCGGCTTCAGTAGCATGGGATAGATAGAGAGATGATTCAAGAAGAATTTAGAAACTGGAGATGATGATCATTCAAAATTAATGGATATAGATTTAGTTATAGACTCTGGTCTTAATAGTGTCTCTCATCTAAATTATGTTGGCCATTTTTTTGGGGGGCAAGTCCACCCTTAAGTATATATGTATGTGTGTGTGTGTGTGTGTGTGTTGTTCACTTAACTATTGGTCTATTACTCCTCCACCCCCCCCCCCCCCCCCCCCCCCCCCCCCCCCCGCGGACAATTTAGATTGGTTCAATTCAGCCATAAAGAAATTGTTATTTTTTATTTCTCGTTGTACATATCATGTTCGAGGGTAAAATTTTGTGATATTATAAACTACATAATATTGTTGTCAAAAACTATTTTAAGAATTGTTTTATTTTTTATGTTGGAAACATAGAATACAGATATGGCACGGAAGATGTAGAATAACCCGAGAGACTATTTATTGTAAGTTTCATCTACCATCATCCAAATTTTGTAGTTCAAAACATAACCTATATAAAGAGAAACAAAAGGAAAAGGTTTACTAGGGGTGAATTGATCCAAACTAAATTGTTAGGGGAGTAAATTTATCGGATTAAGTAAATGTCACATATAGTTGAAAAATGAATGTTTTTTCTATTATTTTTGAAACATTGTGAGTTCCAGAGGACATGTTGCATGGTTAGTAATAATTGGCTAATAGCCTCTGTTTAGGTTAATGTCAGAAATATCATCTAATAATAAAATAAAAGCAAGAAGCCCGTCACGAGTATTATACTACTTCTATCGGTGCACGCTAGAAACTTCTTAGCCATCGTATCTTAGAGCCGCCACTGAGGTGACACACAGCAATTGGTCGCTCCATAGCCGCCGTTGACGTATCCCCTGACGTCAGGGTCAAGGCCCTCCCATCCCAAGTCTCCAGGAACCTACCTACGACTCGTTACGAGCGCTATAAAGTTGAGGGACGAGTTAGCCCACTTCACTGAAGTACTGAACAGAACCTGTTCGTTCTCAGCCGCAGCGGAAGCAGAAGAGCATCGACCTCGCCATGGCTGCTGCTCCATTGGAGGTGCCGGGATGAAGCTGGGCTCTCAGGGCCTGGAGGTCTCGCGCGCTGCGGGGCTGCTGCGGGATACCGGACTAAGGGGACTGGAGACACTGTCGATCACCACGTCGGTCGGCGCTACATACGTCCGGAGATGCCGCCGGGTGACATATCGGATCATTCACAAATAGGTGGTTTGCATGGATACATGCCGGAATAGATGTTGGTGGTCTGGCTGCAAGGTTGGTTTGATATCATTTGGAACATATGCATGTATGGTGTTTTCACCGGTTTGCAGTGATGCGCTGCTCGATGTAATGCCGGAAATGTTCGGGCAGGCTCTGCAAGGCGGCGTGAGGGAGAAGGTGCAGCTGGCCACCAAGTTCGACGTCTCGTTACCCGACAGCAAGAGCGACGATTCAGCGTATGCGGGCATGGAGGTCCGCGGCGACCCGGCGTACGTGCGCGCTGCGTGCGAGGGCAGCCTCAAGAGACTTGGTGTGGACTGCATCGACCTCTACTATGTGCACCGCATCGACACCAGGGTGCCCATCGAAGTCACAGCAAGTCCACTTCAGCTCAAACATCGTTCAGGGTAGACCACCATTGGAGTCTTCGCAAACAAAAAATAAAGAGAGTCTACTTTTGACACCTCAACTTTGGCATTACATTTTAATTTCCTCTAAAGTTGGAGGAAATAATTCGATAGAATAACCACTGGGTGACTGGGCGTGACGCTTTTGCTAAAGCAAAAACATGAAGGGGAGACAACGGTTACAGAAACTATAAACAGAGCAACCGGCCAAAAGAGCTCCTCTGCTTCTCTGTTATCTTTTAGAAGTCTCTGTCAATTCTTGTGCCCACCTGACATCTTTCGGCAGTAATAATAGGATAATTAAGATGATACTGTTTGCATCAACAGGTAGGTGAGCTCAAGAAATTGGTTGAGGGAGGAAAGATAAAATACATTGGGCTGTCTGAAGCATCAGCGTCCACGATTAGGAGAGCACACGCCGTTCATCCGATCACCGCTGTGCAGCTGGAGTGGTCCCTGTGGACAAGAGATGCTGAGGCAGATATAATCCCAACTTGCAGGTCTTTGCTACTTAAGATCTGATATCTCATTCTTTTCTCAGTCAGTGCAAGTATGCAATGAGCAATATTTCTAAATTGCACAGGTCTAAGGTCCGGCCCGGGTCGTCTCACATGGGCTACGGTGCCGCTGTGTAAGGGTGGGGCAGGGGTTCGGGGGTTTTCTAGATCTATGTGAGAGGATCTTCTCCTCCCCAATAGAAAGCCCGGGGGCCGTCATACCCCCCGCAGGTCTAGTTTTTTTTTAATATTTCTAAATTGTTCACTTGCTCGGATAATTTCAGGGAGCTTGGTATTGGAATAGTAGCATACAGTCCACTCGGAATGGGATTCTTCTCAAGGGGTCCTAAACTGGTTGACATACTGTCTGACCAAGACTTCCGGAAGGTTTATACCCACAACAACTTTTTATCAAACTAATCGATTCATCACTTGTATCATCACTTAATGAAAATTTTCCATGCAATTTCAGGATTTGCCAAGATTTCGGCCAGAAAACATCGAGAAGAATGCTCAGATCTTTGAGAAAGTCAACGCCATGGCTGCAAGGAAAGGATGCACACCATCACAGCTTGCCTTAGCCTGGGTTCATCACCAGGGTAGCGACGTCTGCCCCATACCCGGAACTACAAAGATTCATAACTTCAACAACAACGTGGCAGCGTTGTCTGTGAAGCTCACGCTCGAGGACATGGCTGAGCTAGAGTCCTATGCAATGGCAAATGTTCAGGGCGACCGAACCCATGATTTCCTTAGCACCTGGAAGGATTCTGAGACACCTCCATTGTCCTCCTGGAAGGATTAGTGACTGCATATGATCCTGTAAACTATTGGCACACCTAGCTTAATGTGTGCCCCTACAAAATTCGATGCTTGCCATTCCTGGATGGTTTGATCTCACGAGTAAATATGTGGTGTTGTGTAAGAACTAAGAAGTACAATGCTTGTATAAATGTGTTGTTAAAATAAGCTGCTATGTTTTTTTTTCTTGAAAGGAAATGAGCTAATATGTTGGTGACACTTAGTACACCCACATTCTTGCTTCATGAATAATACACTGTCCATGGTTGCATTTTCTCTGTCGGTACGCTGTCAACGAAGCATATGTACCAAAAACTTGTGTTTCTTTTCCATGATAGGACTGAGAATAGGATTATGTTCCCATGGGCTCATTTGCATAAATATCTGGTTCTTTTCCTGAAGCCATGTGGAAATATGGGGACTCCTAGACTGAATGTATGTATAACCGAGCATTCTTTCTGCGTCAAACACGGCCAGTCCCTGTACGCTCGGGGTTCTCATGTCGATAGACAGCACTAGTGCCTTCTTGTCCCAGGGGCTGACCTTGGCCATGATGTAGACAACATTAGCGCGTCGTCGAAGCTGAGCGTGGGATGGTCGAAGCAGAGGCTCCCCAGCGTCGGCCTCAGACGCCGCCGCCACTGTCCTTGAGCCTGGCAGGAAATGCACATTGTCGGTGTGTCGCCGTCGACGGCGATTGTCGCGGACCGGAAGTTGTGTTGGTGGTGCCAGCAGTCGTGGTTCTCCTCCCAATTTTCAGTCGTCACCGTCATGCTCCATGTCGAAATTTCCCAGGTCCATCAGGTGCGGCGGCGGTCCGGGTCGTCGTCGACACGGCGCAGCTCGAGGATGGTGAGGCGGCCTCCGACGAAAATCGAAAACAATGTCCGGGAGCGCAGAGGGTCGTCGTAGCACTAGCAGTAGTAGGGGCGGACGAGCACGTCGCAGACGACGACGATGCCGCGCCAGAGATCGACGAAGGCCAGGCAGGCCGCCGTCTCCGAGGGCGACAACCTTCTTGATGCTGTGGTAGTACCGTAGTAGTAGTAAGGAGGGTCGATGAAGACGTCCGTCGTGGTCCATTTCTGGTCCTTAGAGCTACAGACGCAGAGGTCGTGGTGGCCGTCTGCGGCGGCGGCGGCGGCTATGGGTTTGAGTATGGCCATGTACAAGTGACGACCAGCGTCCCCGCCGCCGTGCACGTCGTAGTGGGCAAGGAGGGTGTTGTTGTGGCGGCGCGTCAGGAAGCGGGTCGGGTCCGGGAGCAGCATCAGTGACGGCTTGCCGCCGGCCTTGTAGACGAAGCAGTCATCGCCGCCTCGGCGAAGCGCGACGCAGAGGAGGAGGAGCAGGTCGGACTCCGACGCGCGCCTCGCCGCCGCCGTCGCCGACACGGACCTCGCCCCGTCGTGTCCTCCTAGTCCCAGACGCACCACCACCCCGCTCGCCCACTCCGCGCTGCTCCGCCTCCTAGCCCACGCCGGCCGCTTCGACGCCGTGGACGCCACACTCCAGTCCATGTCTCGGGAGGAGAGCGGAAGCGGGACAGTGCTCGCTCTGTTGTTCGCTTGGGAAGCCTTATCAATTCTGCAGGATTTTGTTTCTCTTCGCTTTCCTTCGTCTCCCCAGTCAGAGAGCGTAGAGACTTGAATGGACTTTGGCAGCCATGGGTCGAGTCCATGTCGTTCTCAATGATCATGTCCCGTGTTCCTTTGCCGCCGGGCCCGATGTTCCTTCGCCGCCCGGGCCCTCGCGCAAGCCCCCCCCCCCCCCGGTGCCGCCTCCCCCACCGCACTGCCTCTCCGGGCGCCACCCCTACATTTCTACCTCATTCTCTGCCGCCTTCCGCCACCCGCGCAACCTTCTTCCGGCCCCGTCGCCACCTCCCGCCCCGTGCACCGATTTCTTCCCGGCGCGCCGCCTGCCCCCGCTGCCCTAGCATCGTGCTCCTCTGCCGGCCGCCGGTGGACCCGCCGTGCCCCACCGCCTGCGCTGGCCGGCCCTAGCGACTCGCCTCGCCTCCAGGCGTCATCCCGTCGCGCCGTGGGCTCGCCGTGCACAAATGTTTTTCTTCACTGGAACAATTGCTTTCACTGTCCGGAACAATTGTTTCTTCTATCTGGAACAAATGTTTTTCTTCACTGGAACAATTCTTTTCTCTGTCCGGAACGAATGTTTTCTTCAATGGAATAATTGTGTTCTCTGTCCGGAACAATTGTTCCCTTCATCTGGACAAATTGTTGTTTTTTGACTTAGAACAATGTTTTCTCCTCTTGGAACATTTCTTCTGTCTGGCTGGAGCACAAACAAATTGAGTTGGGCTGCTTTCGTTTTTTGGGCTGTTGTGTGGTCTGGGTGCCCCAGCGACTATCTGGAAACCGGCTTCCGCTAAAACCGCTCCCTCAATCTCAGGCATGGCATTCTCACCGGCCACCACACTAATCTGGTGGTTGTGACGCCCCCGGCGTCATTACTGTCCTTGACTATGACTATGCTAACCCGGCATCACTAACTCATCACCGCAGCGCCTCCGCCCTATCCCCGCCCACTGCTCGCGGTTGGCGGCGCCATGCCGCCCATCGGCTGACCGACATGGAAGCAAGGAACAGTTGGGTGGGCGTGGGCGATATATAACAGTGGCGAAGCCGGTTGTGGCAACCATATATCTTGGGTCCCAGCGGTGGTGCCTAACGCTCGTGAGAGAGCTTGGAAGGTGCGAAAGGGGCCTGGAGGCAAGCTCGGCGGGTGGTCTACGGGCGCGGGCTATATGCGGTGGCATATATAGGCCTCCGCACCCGAGCAAAATCTTTGTGGTGGCATGCGGGCCACACGAGAAATAATGTTGGCCTTAAACAAGTATATGTCAGTAAAAATCAAAACCGATTCTCAAAAAAAAAAGTAAAAATCAAAACCAATCTAGTAAAAAAAAAAAAGCAGACAAAACTTATGGAGCACTGTATTTCATCTTCGAAGGTTACACCAAGCAATCTATGCCATGTATCCTGGTACCACAAGATGAGATGTGAAAATAGTGGGCCCTCTTATATATTTTCTTGAACAGGATTATGTTGCCATGGGTGCCCTTGCATTGATGATTTGATTTATTTGACTCATGTTTTTTTAACTAAAAAATAAGGAAATACAAATGCAAAGAAATGTAAAAATATGTGGAATTGCAATGATCTGAAACTTGATCGTTAATAAATCCTATTTAGCTGTACAAGATTATCGATATGTCTCCTGAATTAAACTTTAACAAGCTTGAAGCAAGTCTTGTCATAGTAGACTGATGCAAACAAATAAATATATTAAGGGGTGTGAAAGGTCAAGGACTTTATATGCCCGTTTTTAACATAAGACTAAAATATCCAAGTCTAGAGTTTGTTCCAATACCATGCACAGGCCCTATCTGGGCTGGGCCCTAAGCAGTCGCACTTTCGAGCTAGCCATGTGGAAATACTCGGGGATCCTAGACTGCACCACATATGTGTATCCGACCATTCGTTGTGCATCAAACACGGCCAGTCCCTGTACCCTGGGCGTTGTCATGTCGATACACAGCACCAGCGCTTTCTTGTCCCGGGGGCTGACCTTGGCCATGATGTACACAACATTAGCGTCTGTCAAGCTGAGCATGGGAAGATCTACGTAGAGGCTTCCCAGCTGTGAAAACTTTATCGGCGAGAAATTTCTGAAATTTCGGGCATGCCGTGTTTATCGTTGGGGTCCGATAAAATTTGTTTATCGGCCAAATTTTTCGGAGGGTCTTGAGTTCCCGCCGTTGACTGCATGAGCGCCGGTGAGAAAGGCCCGCGCTGCCATCTCAAACACCTGCCCAAGCTGCGTTGATGCCTGAATTAGTCTCACCTACTCATTCACCCGCGCTGCCATCTCAAACACAGCCAAGCTGCAGCGGCGCCAGCTTCCTCCAGCAGCGATCTCATTCTCCTCACGCCGGCCTGCGCAGCTCCATTCCTCAGCACCACGCCCCGGCCTGCGCAGCTGGGGTGAGGACTGAGGCAGGAGCTGCTGAAGATGCCAATGGGGTCGCGCGTCCCCGCCTCCGCCTGCCCGCTGCGTCACCATTCACCAACGCTATGGCAGGCACGTAGAAGCAGAATGTCCCTTTGGTTAGCATCCTCCGTTAGTGTTGTATATAGCCTGACAACGGAATTTGTGTTAGTTTTCCTGAGATTTTGCTAGCAGCTGTAGTAGTACCGATTGCTCTTATATTGACAAAATACTAAGCAGTGTGTCATATTTCAGTTCTGGTGCATTTTTGCATACATTCTTTATGAGTTTATCGACAAGCCATGCCAAAATTTTTAAAAAATTTCAAATTTTTTCGAATTTTTGAATTCGATTTTGAATTTTTTTCCGATATTTCCGAAAATCGGGTTTACCAGTGACCTCCGATAAATTTTCTTTACCGATAAAGTTTTCCTTGCTTCCCAGTTCCGGCCGCCTGAGCGTGCCGTCACTGCCCTTGAGCTTCGGCAGCAAGTGCACATTGTCGGTGTTGTGGTCGACGGCGATGGTAGTTGACCGGACAGTGTGCTGGTGGTGCCACTCCTCCTCCTCCGAAAAATGATGGGCCACCGTCCTGCTCCACGTGGAAACCTCCCAGCTCCATGCGCGGCTGTCCGAGGGATCGTTGACGTGGCGCAGCTCGACGACGGTGAGGCGGCTCCGACGTAAACGATGTCCCGCGAGCACAAGGGGTCCTCCAAGCAGATGTCGGGGCTGACCAGCGGCGCGGGCAAGGGCACGTAGCGCGGCGGCGCGCGGCCCCGCACGTCGCAGACGATGATGCAGCGCCAGAGGTCGACGAACGCGAGCCGACTGCCGCCGTCTCCGTCTCCGAGGGCGACCACCTTGGAAGTGTTGATGTAGTGAGCACATCGACGGAGACGCCCCTCGTCGTCCATCTTGGTCCTTGGAGCCGAAGACGCAGAGTTCGTAGTCGTTGGCTGCTCGGGTGTTGGGTTTCAGTATGGCCATGCGGAAGTGACGATCAGCATCGCCGTCGTCGTGGTGGGCGAGGAGGGTGATGTTGTGGCTGCGAGTGAGGAATTCGGTCGGGTCGGGAGGAGCGTAACGCAGGCGGCGGCCGCCGCCGCCTTGTAGACGAAGTAGTCGGCGCGGTCCCGGTCCCAGCAGCGGAGCGCGACGCAGAGGAGGAGGAGGTCGGACTGCGCGAGGCGAGGACGGTGTTCCGGACGTCGACCTCGGCGGGCGGCAGGCCGGGGCACCACACGCAGAGGTAGGAGACCAGCGGCGGCGGGGCGCGGCGCAGAAGGTGAGCCGCACCGGCGTGACGTCGTCAGCGCGGCGGATGGCGGGGGTGGCGGTTCGGCTGCGGCCGGTCGGGACATAGGCGTAGATGTCGAGGAGGGCCCAGGTGCAGGTCCGGGAACCTCGGCGTCGTCGTTGCCGTGGAGAGGCGGGCGCAGGGAGGGGTGCTCGTCACCCGCGCCATGCATGGATCTGGATCCTAGCTCCCCTCCTTATTCTGGAAACCGCGAGCGATTGACGGAAGTAGAGCAGATGAACCCTGAGGTATGTAACCAGAGTCCGAATCGAGGTCGGGAAAACCAAAGGTCTCACGGTTCCGAGTTCCGACATCGCAAAGGGACTGGAACTCTGGGCGCGATATATGGAGACTTCATTGTAAATCCATACACAGCGCAGCCTGCTACTGGTTCATTTGAAATTATTACTAGCAATAACAAAAAGATATGTTTTTTCATAAAACTGCAAACAACTAAATTGCAAGGAACTGTTACATGCCGCACTATGTGAATTTGTAAAAACTATACAAAATCATCATCAGTTTTGGCAAAACATCACTGTCACACGCGTCTTAGAAAACTTATTCCCTAATTTTCAATACTCATAATACAAACAGTGCACGAGACAAGAAAAGAACTAAGCGTATATATGATAACACACCTGCGTATTTGCACCAAAACTCAAGCACAGCACATCTGATGGTTACCAACTAAAATAGCTTAAAAGATAACACCACCTTCTTATCCTGCCAATTATCTGTTCGGAAACGGTGACAACGGATACAGTCGAAGATACTGAAGCGGCTACTCAGGTTTTCCAGGATGACAATGGAGCAGTCTCAGAATCCTTCCAGGTGTTGGCCATCGAAAGATACCGATCACCTGGACCTCACCTGCAGCAGCGTAGGACTCTAGTTCGGCCATTTCATCTGGGGTGAGCTTTACCGACAGCGCACCCACATTCTGATAATAAAATTCTCAACTTTGTGTGCCAGGAATGGGGCAAACATCAATCTCCTTGCTGATGAACCCAACCCAATGCAAGCTGTGATGGTGTGCAACCTTTTCTTGCTGCCATTGCATTAACACACTCAAATATCTTGAGGTTCTCGTCAAGGTTCTCTGGTGAAATCTGGCAAACACTGAAAAAGTATAAACTTATTAAAAATAGGAAATTGGCCGCATCCCATGCAAATTTCTTAGAAAAGATTAGATGATACCACTATTTTTTTTACCACTATATGCAGGGCATACTCAAGAACAATATAAAACTTGACTGCGGGGGGTACGACGGGAGACCCCACTCGACAAACCCTTGCACTCGGCAAAAGGGCACACGGCAAACAGGTACCGGCAAAGAGAAACACTCGGCAAAATATTAATCGAAAAACACCCAAAAATAGCAAAAAAATTTTTTTTAGTGAGGGGAGGCCTTCTTGAAATTCCTTCAAATTCGAATTTGAAACTCATCATATGCAATTTTTTCCATTTTCCCTGTCCAAACTGGTTTTCCAAAATTTGGTCCGGTTTTCCGGACATTTTGACCGATTTTCCGGTAAAGTAAATCAGTCCAGTTTAGCGGCCAGTTTCGATTTTTAGATTCAAAATTTGTAATATGGATTTTGTCCGGTTTATAAAACCGGTTTTTTAAAAACCAGAGATCTCCGTGTGCTGTCTGGTTTTACCTGTCAAAACGCTAATGTAAACCTTGCTTCTCATTACACCATGGTCATTTTTTAGCAAGTGATGATCAGAAGAGAAAAAAGACATCTCTTCAGGCCAGTCTCAATGGGATTCATGGTGAGTTTCGTAAGCATAAAATTAATATATTGCCACATCAGCAATTTTATGAGAAGAGATCAGAGGAGAGTTTCATAAGAATAGAGAGGAGTTTCATCCCAATAAAACTCAGCTGGTTTGTTTACCAAAATTTTAGTGTTGGTAACAGTGCAATGAAACTTCTCACTGAAGAAGGCCTTGCCGACACTAATGTAGGTCGTTGTAAGTGACGTAGCTAATACTTCCACCGATCATAGTTTGGCTGATTCTCGAGATATACTGGCACATAATCGATGCCAGCTTAATACGATTACCAACAGGCAGTTCATCTCTAACCAGAGAATTTATCAAGGATAGTAGATATATTAATGTGTATTGCCAAAATCCTATAATTAAACATCTCTTGTACTATACTCTGTTTCTTTGTACATCTGATCACATACTTGTGAAGCTTTCTCCACAACCACTATAGGAGAGCTCTCCTTTGCCGAGTGCCAGAGGCATTCGGCAAAGGCCTATATG
The DNA here is from genome assembly GCA_012490785.1 of Eragrostis nindensis. Taxonomy (NCBI): domain Eukaryota; kingdom Viridiplantae; phylum Streptophyta; class Magnoliopsida; order Poales; family Poaceae; genus Eragrostis; species Eragrostis nindensis. Next base: position 2,479 of record JAAXCT010003553.1, on the reverse strand, counting down.
CACTCGACAAAAATCTTTGCCGAGTGCAACACTCGGCAATGAGCTTACGACAAAAACCAACCAGTTAAAGGGCTCTTTGCCGAGTACTTTTCTCAGGCACTCAGTAAAAGTGCTAACGGCAAACAGAAACACTCGGCAAATTTTGAATGCAAAAACAACGAAAAAGTAGTAGCAAAATACATTTTTAATGAGAGGAGGCCCTCACCGGCCAGCCCGTCCGTCACCATCGCAAGTCGCGGCATTTTTCACACAATGGTATTGCAAAATCCTGTCACCGCAAGGAATTAAACATCTCTTTTACTATCTTCTGTTTGTATATCTGGTCACATACTTGTGAAGCTTCCTCCACAACCACTACGGGAGAGCCCTCTTTGCTGAGTGCCAGAGTCATTCGGCAAAGGCCTCTATGCATTCGGCAAAGTCTTTGCGAGTTGCAACATTCGGCAAAGAGCCACGGCAAAAAACCGACTGGTAAAGGGCTCTTTGCCGAGTGTTTTTTCTCGATCACTCGGTAAAGTGCTAGCACTTGGCAAACAGAAAACATTCGCCAAATTTGAATTAAAAAACACGGAGAGAAAAGAAACTAGCAAAAATAATTTTTTTAATGAGAGGAGGCCCCCACCGGCTGCCGAGTGCCAGAGTCATTCGGCAAGGTCTATATGCAGTCGGCAAAGTTTATGAGTGACAACACTCGGCAAAGAGGGCTGTTTGCTAAGTGCTTTTTCTCGGGGCACTCGGTAAAGCGCTAACGTGGCACTTGGCAAACAAAAACACTCGGTAAATTTTGAATTAAAAAACATGGAAAAAAATAGCAAAAATATTGTTTTGAGAGGGCCCCACCAGCCAACCCGCCCGTTACCGTCACAAGTCACGGCACTTTTCACACAATATATCACGCGCTACATGGCCGGTGGGATTTGAACCCGTGACCTCTCTCTGATGCGTGAAACCCCTCTACCCACTACACCAGAGCATCACATGTGCCCATATCCTGTTTTGATTCAACACATATTAGACTAAACCAAGTGTCTAGTGCTTGTTTGAGGCTCTACTGAATTAAAATTAGAAAGTTGTCAACTCCAAGGTTTCATAACTTTCACAGATCTACAACTTTCATTTTGGTCGTTTCTCCATCTGAGTCGTTTACAAAATTTGAGGCCTCCTTTAGAACGCAGGAATTTCACAGGAATCGCACAGGAATTCACCGGAAACAGTTCAATTTCACAGGAAAAACGCAGGAAAGGAAATTTTTTCCTTCAATCAAAGGAGGCCTGAATTTTAAATTGAACAAGTTTTGTTGACAAGATGATTTCAAATTAAAAAGTTGTCAACTACAAAGTTTCATAATTTTTTGAGATATTCAACTTCATTTTGGTCATTTTGCCATCCGAGATGGTTTCAAAAATTCAAAATCAAATTAGAATTCAAAGTATTTCATTGACAAAATAATTCTTCAAATAAAAATTTCAAAAGCAAAGTTGTGTAACTTCTAAAGATCTATAACTTTTGTTTTGATCTTTTTTATCCAAAATATAATGTTAGTAATATTGTTCATAATTTCAAAACATCTCTCTTTGTGTTTCTGGAAACTATACAGGAGCCGCAGATTTGTGAACAAATTTACTAGCGCTTTGTCGAATGAAAAATTACCAAAATAAGAAGTGCAGATGTTGAGAAGTTATACAACTTTATAGTTCAAAACTTTTTGATTTAAATTAATTAGTGCTTCAGAAAATTAATTGAAATTTTGTTTGCCGAGTGTAGTATGGAAAACACACGGCAAAAAGGCCTTTTTGCCTAGGTGTACACGTGACACTCGGCAAAGAGGTCTCTTGCCGAGTGTCGGAGAGGGACACTCGGCAAATTTTTCAATCTTTCGGCAAAGACTTCTTTGCCGGTGTTTCTTTTTTTTGGCACTCGCTAAAGACTTCTTCGCCAAGTCTTTGTCGAGTGTTTTTTTTTTGCACTCGGTAAAGACTTTGTTTGTCGAGAGCCCTAATAAATATACTCAGTAAAGAGCCCGACACTCGGCAAACGTCGGGTTTCCGTGATGAACCAAAGCACTCCTTTTGTTTGTTATGCCATTAGAAAGAGGTAGTCGATGATGAGGCATCAATTACTTGTTTAATCTTCTTTGCCTTTGGGTTTGCTGGCCTTGCTTTGGTTGGCCAACGTTGGCTCCTTTTGTGTACCAAATGATTATTTATCGTGCTAAAGCAACATGAAATAAAAGAAATATAAAGGCAAAGCCAAACATCAAATCATGCATTAGAATGAACTACTCCGACTAGTTTTGGTGGCAAGAGAACCACCTCCATTAGTTTTCATAGAAAAGACATTGTCCCTGACATGTACATAAAGCACGCAGCCTGGTTTAATGGTCAAAATCTCAAACTCAAAGCTGCATACATAAAATGGTCTGCTTTTCCTCTTATGCTGCAACAAGTTAACAAGACGTCCAGAACATTAACATGCCAGC
>JAAXCT010003552.1:0-31358 GCA_012490785.1 Eragrostis nindensis | reverse complement strand
CCTTGTTTTTTGTTTGCGTTGAGGCTGCTGTACATTGCCGTATGCTTAATAACTTTGAACAACCGATGGAAGCTATGTCCAGACATTGATGAATGAAATGTTTCGTCGAGCCTATAAAATTATCTGTGGATGTCGCGATGTTACATGGGTTCTGTGATCTGGAGTTATCTCTAGCATTGGTGTGTGAGTTTTATGAGATATATACTGAAGCACCTCAAACCAGCAAGAGTTGATCTGCTAGTGGCTTTCGACAGTTTGTTGAATTTTTCATGTCTGAATAATTCGGATGCTAACGCTGGATACTGTAATTTTTGCTGGAGGTTACAGTTGGGAACTTTGGATTGGTGATCATTTACCAGTTCTGTGCTTCCCGAATAAATGCTACGACACTGTAACAACTAAAACACTAATACCATGTTCAGGAGCACGATCTCAATTGCTATGTTATTAATTTTTCTTTCTACAATGTCAGTATTTCATGTTCTGCTGAAGAGGTCATAACTCATATCCATACGCATCAGGCGATCAGCTCGAGCAATTTTTTGTGGTTGAATAGGGAACTGTATTTTTCAGGTGACAGGCAAAGGAGTTTTCTTTTCTTGAGAGTCACAGGTTTTATGAAATCATTCCACTGCGGCGTCGTATTGTAACAACTGCATAATTTAGGCAACAGAATTCTCTGCCTCTACGTTAATTTATTGCGACTTCGCACATATGTCAGGCATCACATACCAAAATGCACTAGAGAAATAATCGGCCTGTTCGCTGGAGTGTTGAGATGGCTGTTTTTGGCTACTGGTATGCAGATAGCAAAACAGCAGCAGCCACCAGCAGAAGCCGGCTGTTATCAACAGCCGAACAGGCCCATTAAAAGTTCGCATCTACGATAGCTATTCAGTAGTATTTACAATCGAGTTGACATCTAAACTAGCATCATGCTTGCAGAGCTTCGTCCTCTCTAGTAGAGCAGACCGGCGAGGGGAGACAAGAAGAGCTGGTCCTGCCATGGGCTGCGCAGTTGGAACGGGTCCTGCACCCAGTCAAAGGCTCCATGGTTGGTCGGGACCTGCAGGCTGGGAAGGTCGCCGTGCCTCACCGTCGGGAGCTGCATGCTGGGCAAGCTCAACGCCGCCGGAGTCGCCGTGGCCTGATGCGTCGGCTGCAGAGACGTCGCCGCCACCGTGACCGTGGCGTCTGCCTCCGTCTTGGCTGCCACGGGTGCATTGTTGCTGTCCTCCGATGGCGCGGACGAGGAAGAGGAGGGGATGAGGAAGCTGTCGTCCGGAGACAGGTAGTCGTCGACCCGAACCAGATGCCTCTGGCCATGTAGTCCAAGTTGCTGCGCCTCTGCTGCTCCTCCATTTCACAGGCCCTCTGTTCCAGCTCCTTGAGTGGAGTGGCTTTCCGGTAGATCTTGCACAGCACCATGTCCTCCTGCGGCCGAGCAAAAAGCGTGAGATATCTGTCAATTTTCTCTTACCACTGTATATGAAAGAAAGGTTAATGCATGCTACTCCTAAAGTGCTGACTTAATCTTTTCATGCAGTTTAAAAGCAAGGAAAGCGAGTCAACTGGTGCGTCAACCGTGTCAATTCTCATGTCTAGTCGAGCGTTCGTGGAGCGCTACATGGTGCCAAACTGACAAAGGAAGTTGCTGTGCATTGCTTCCATGGTTGATGTTGAACTTAACAGGTCATGGGAGGATGGTTACCTTGGGAGGCGCCGGCGCGCGGGCGGCGGCCGAAGTCGGGGAGGCGGTACTCGTTCATGACCCAGTCGGTCTTGGTGCCCCGTGGCGCGCGGCCCTTGTAGAAGACGAGCGTCTTCTTGAGCCCGATGATCCGCTTGGCGTCGCCGGAGCTCCGGACGGCCCTGTCAGAGCCCGTGGCCTTCCAGAAGCCGCGCTGCGTCGTCCGGTTCGGCCGCCCGCCGCTGCCGGCCTTGCGGTCCCGTGGCACGAAGAAGTACCACTCCTCTCCCCGATCTTCGCCATCCCTGCACCAGCACGACGCACAAGGTTAGAGCCACCTCATCATCAGGATCAAATTAAGATCACACAGGGCAGCTGTTTGGAGAGATTGTTGGTGGGATCAGAATGAGGCGTACCGGGAAGGTCCCAGGGGTCGTGGCGGTAGATGTTGAGCGTGCCGATGATGTCGAAGTGGAGCTTCTTGCCCTGGACGACGTGGGAGAGGTAGAACTCCAGGAGCTCCTCCTCCGTGGGGTGGAACCGGAAGCCGGGGAGATCCTGCTCCACCTCCATGCCGGACGCACCAGCCATCGCCATTGCTGTTCTGCTCTTGCTAATACGTGATGCACCACCACAAGTAGTACAAGCAGTGATCACGCCTCTGCTTCTCCACTCCTCTGCTTTTTTCCTGCCTTGCACTGGACACGATGACACTGGATGAGCCGATGTGGTGTGGAGGATGCAAGGGCCGGCGTTTATATAGACGACGGAGGGCGCCGCGCGATGAAGTCACGCGGTTTCCTGGTGACTGGTGGTCGCGCTTTCTTTTAACACCGCTGAAAAGGACCAGTGCCTGCTCAGTGAGAACGAAATGGGTGGCTCGCTCAACAATTGTTTACCTGTATTTCGCACAACTTGGTTTTTTATTTGGAGTGTGTTTGTGGACTCTGCAGACGTGTGCAGTCACAAATTTTGACCCTTTTCCTCATATATATATTTTTTTAAAAATAATCAAGCATACCCAGTTTGGAATACCTGATGATTTTTTTTTTGCGGGTAATACCTGATGGTTCAAGTCTCATCTATTCTTGGTACAAAGTTCTGCTACTCGTGCATACTGTATTCTGATTTGCACGTTTCCGATAGATCCATTGTCTGTTTGACAGGACTTAACGCAATAACAGTGTGATGTTTTCTTATTTCAAATACCATAATAAGTAAACAGTACCGCGTGGAAAGTGCGGTGAGTAATCATGCTATTATGCTAAGATACAAAGGAAACAGTTACTTGTTGTGGCTGTGCTCTTGTTTCAATTTGTCATAGCATTCTACATGCTGCATCATTGACGGATTTTCTTTCTCAATAAGCGCTCCAGCCTCCATGGAAGGAGTTGGGCAAGGGTTCAGAACTGGGATAAAGGCGTTGATCGAACCAATATGCAAATATGTTTCACCAAAATAAAAAGGAAATTCCATAAAAAGATATATAGTTTTTTAACATAGGCTAGGGCATTTGGATTGTGACACTTACTGTAAATTTTTAATATCCATTGGATCCAACTCAGTGCCATCTTGAATGCAACTTTTTGGCGTATCCTGCAGTATAGTTTTTCTTTTTTTTAAAAAAAAAAGAAAACTATCACAGTAACTCTCTGACGACTTCCCAAGCTCAAAATAGCTGTACCATTGTAAAGGGTGATTGTGTTTAATATCATCGCTCATATAACCACTTGCATGTATGCAACACTTTGAATGTTTAATAATTAGGCAGCTCCACATGTTCAGTATCTTGAAACATAACGGACTGTAAAGCGAAACTATAGGAATTCCACATCAATGGAATATTTGACTTGGTCTAAGCTCGTTGGATCGAGATGGCAACTATTTTGAATACTAAAAGATGGCACTGTCATGTACATGCTGCTTTGGATAACAAATGTGTTTCGTTTTGCTCCTTTGAGTAGCAGGTACTTGCAATACTTTGGGGGAAAAGGCGGCTGGGTATGCAAAATTAATGGGTTTTTTCCCCCACTGTTGCGGTGTGGCATGTAATTTGTTTACTAGAACTAGAAGGAGGACACTGGACGAGTTATTGGACTCTTCACTCTTGGTGTTTCATTGTCTGAAAAACAGCTTTATCATATATTGCTGTAGATTTGAAAGTGATATTATGTGTACTTGACCAGCGCAGCTAATTGCCCTATATTACTATCACCACAATTCAGGACGGTCTCTGCTTGACAATTCATAATACCAGTCGCATATATAAACATATGATCTTGATATCTAGAATACTTTTCTTTACAGTGACCCGAAACGACAACGAAATTAGGTGCTGATCAAGCAACCCTAATTTGAATTTGAACTAGGTAACGACGAAAGTTTACCGACATTGATAGTCTGCGACGTTGACGCCACCGCCCTATTTGGAATGCCTGAATTACATAATGACTATGGTGGTGTTCGGATAACTTTAGAGGGTTATAAAGGTGTCACATCAAAGATGCCGGCACGATTTATGTGTACTAAACAAAGTCAAATTACAAAACTAAGTCCAGGGCCCCCATCTATTTCGCGAGACGAACGTAATGAGGGTAATTAAGCGGCGATTAGACGATGGTTACTGTAGCATCAAGGTGTCAAAACATGATAATTAGGCTCATAGATTCGTCTGAAAATAACGCCCATCTGCAGAATTTGTAATTAAATTTTATTTAGTACCCTTAAATAGTCAGATTCTTTTTACTTTAGAGGGGTATAAAGTTTAGAAGGTGTTTTAGAGGGGAACCGAACGCGCCCTATGCTGCTGTGTTCAGTAAACTTCCTACAAATGTGGGAAAAGTCACTCTTCATTCGTAGCTGCAGTGGTTTATCCTTTTACCTTTCGTGCTCTGATGAAGTGAAGTCAGAACAGAAAATGACTTCAGTTCGAAGCAAAGAGATAATTACGCGTTCGTGCAGTCATTTACGATCTACATCCTGTAACAAGCAGTAAGAGTTACTAACTTAAGCAGAGTATTCAACAGTCATAATCGTGCCGGAAAACCTACAAGTAATGCCACCAGTGGACATGCACAAATTTTTGTCAAAAGCCCTAGTCCGCATTAGAGCTACCTTGTGTGGCTACCTCTGGTCTTTTGGTCATCTTGACCGACTTTGAACGCGGACTGCCTTCCGACCGAAAAGGACCGGTCTGACGAACCGGACGAACGAATTCCGTATACCCATTTTATCATCATCATTGCATCGATCGACTGATTGAATCTTGGCAGACATAATGTGAACGATAGTTTGGGGATCGACGAAAGTTCAATGTAAACACAGTGTCAAAATTTTCTTTTGCAGGTTTTTACACTGCAACAGGAACCTGTTTCGAAGCGAGCTAGGCAATGCGCGCCTTGACCGGAGGTCACACGTACGAAAGAATATGGCGGATTCCACTCAGGTTCAGCTTGAAAACTACTCGCGCCTGTTTGAATCTTATGCTGGTGCGGTTCCTTGGTTGAAGGTGCAGATCGACTGGTCGTGAATTGTTTGTGAGACCAAGTGCAAACAGAGTACTACCAGCGCCTGTTGATCTCTTCTCACGTCAACAGGACAGCGGCTTGCGTTTTCTGCAGTTTGGCAAAGAAAATGCGGTGCTTGCTTTGGCATCACATAGCGTTTTTCCTCTGCTGTTTGAGAAAACCCACTTTGCCACAGTCCGTTACAGTGATTGAGTGATAGTTCTGCTTTCCCATCAGGACTTGTTCAACTGTACCGTACGCCTCTGTACAAACGAACGAAACAGAGTGTTGATCCGCTTGGAGCAAGATGAACTGATCGCGTATCTACAGTGTGACACGTGCATTAACAAGCAGTTTGCATGCAGAAATTTTGTCAAAGATTTTAAACATACTTCATGTGAGGGTTTTCACGATTTCAGAGAGAGTGGTGATTTTTCTTGCATGAGTGTAGGACTGCAAGAACAGGGAGCTTCATTTGCTCCGACGACCTCGGCGTGGACTTCTCCGCGTGCGAGCGGGCACTGCAGGTCTGCAGCAGTGCAGCTCACTCTCACATGATTTTCCTCTGCAATGGACACCCTCCAGAACAGGGAACAGACAATGGCCATAGACTCCAGTCAAGTCAAAGCAAGACTTGCACGCAGTCGTCCACCCGGTAGACCTCACTGTTTGATGTAGTAGCCCAGAGCACAAAAGTACTAACCGCCCAACTCCGTGGCAATTCTATGTACGCCAACAGCTCGACAGCATGTTCGGTAGGTGTCCGGTGCTAAGCAGCATATATGGTCGATCGAAACGACGTGTGGACACCACTACTGATGGTAGAGTACTCCCGCAGGTTCAACGAAGTTGCGTTCGGTCCTCTTGTCTTCTCTTTGCCATTTGAACTTTTGTGCAGGTTTTAGTACGGTACTAGTGCGACGAGACGCGACGGTGCAGGGAATCAACTTTGGACATGATCATCCGTGTTGAATACGGAGTATACTAGTACTCCTAGCCCTAGAGTACTAGCAGCAACAGCAAGGCCAGGAAACCCAAATTACTCCTCGAAGTGTGCCAGGAACATGGACCCTCGCCCGCGCGGTCAATTCCGTGGAAACTTCCAAATGGATTCTTGTGCTTGTCCGGCGCAGTGTCCTGGATATTACACGACCGGTACGACGAGTCCTGCCGCACGTACCATCAACCCATCATCCAAACGAGATGTTGGCCGATCATGGCGGCATTGCCATCGCGCACGCGATGGATCAGCTGGTCACGGTTCACGATTCGGGCACCCAGTTACGGTGAAAGGTCCGGCGCACTGCACGGAGGCTGAGGCAACGTGCCTAGGCAACCCCGGGTGCAGTTCGCTTCGGTTCTGGTAGGATTGCAGGAAACAACTGCGAACCCGTATCGCTGTTGCTTGTTCCTGATGGCTGCGCGGCGAGCTTCTCCGCCGTTGCTCGTGCATTTGTTCATTCCAGTCCTTGGTTGTCCCGTCACATTGTTGAACGTGTATCGACCTTTCAGTTCAATGGTGGTTGCCTACTTACCGAAACCAATTAGAACAGGATGGAACAGAAGATGGCAAAGGAGCAGTCTTATCTGCCGGCCCGATCCGGCCCTTATCACTGAACGGGACTTGCACCATTTGGACATTTCTCTCGTGAAAGATTCGTTGTGTAGTACTAACACAAACAAATTCGTACTCTATCTGCCGGTGCATCCAGTGGACAACACTGCACTGCACGCGTGTTGCTCACTGCCGCAGGCCAGGCCGTCGCCTCCTGCCCGCCGGCCACCGCGCGCGTCGCCCGCAGTTGGACCGCACCTGAGCTCTTTGGGAATGTACCGGAATCTCCTTGCTTGCCACGGCTTGTTCCGGCGCCACGGATAAGTCGCGCGTTTCAGGCTCTGCGCACATGTGCAATGCCAGCCTGCTCTCGCGACGCGCCGACGGCCCGACGCCGCAACATCGCGTCCGAGACCTGTGGCGGCTGCACCAGGGGGTGGTCGCTATTCAAACGGCCACCACCCCCTGTAAACAGTTCTCTTATTTTATTTTACTAGAACTTTATCTTCTATTTTGAGAGAACAGGAGGGGCAAAACCCCTACTGGATATCTTCTTCGGGCCTGCTCGTTTTCCTCCTCTATAAATTTTAGACCCGTCACATCAAAAAGAATTTTCACATTAAAAATATTTATTAATTAATGACAAAACCTTTTTCACATATGAGTGCTCTTTTCGAGACGAACCTAGTGAGCCTAATTAATCATTTTGCCACAGTGATGCTACAGTAACTATCTTCTAATCACCGCTTAATTACTCTTATTAGTTTCGTCTCGCGAATTAGAGGTAGGTTCTGAAATTAGTTTTATAATTTGACTTTATTTAGTACATAAAAATTGTGAGATTCTCTTTGATGTGACTCCTCTAAAATTTAGTGGGGTGGAAACGAACACCCCCTTCGAAGGGATGCGGCCAAGCAATCCACATCTCCAAGAATTTTCACGGAAGGTGCAGGTTTCGACTGTTAATTCGCACCCTGTCCATAGGGTGGCCGATGGAGCTTGCCATTGCACGCGGATGAATAAAGTGCAGCGGCTGTGATCGAGCTTGTTGAATTCTGGAATTCTGTTTCAAGGCAAAGCTTTTGTCGAGAGTGATCACTCATTTCCTTCTCCTACCACCACGTTCTTCAGCAGGCAGGCATTCATCGTTCGATGTAACGGTGCATCTAGCATGGAGGTGAATCACTAGCAGGCTAGCTAATTCCACTCCAAAATGCATGACCTCTAGCTCTTGAAAAATTTATGGACTATCCCATCCCTCATTGGTATACTAGCTTATACTGTATATGGCTAGGCATTGACAAGTCCATTATTTGCGTTCCTTGGTACTTGACAAGGATAACACCGTTCAGGCCATCACAAAACCGAACATGTAGCTCGTGGCAAGTGAAGTGCGCCCTCAAGTGCCTCATTCAAATGAATGGTTTGATTGAGCAATGAGATTTGCTTGTATCTTTAATAAAACAAATGATCAAAGTAACGAAACAGTCAACAGTGTCATATATTTAAAACCAAAAAGAGTATATTGGATGGCGGCGTACCCTCACCAGCTGCTTTCTGAAACGTTGATGGAAAGAGCACTGATCTTGCAAAGCAAATCGATTGTGTAAACATTTGCCACGACCTCTTTAAACTTTGTCCAAAAGTGTTGTAAAATAAAGTGCTATCACACTTTTGGCAAAATGGACCTGAGCGTCAAAACATATGTCGTCCAGAAAAAAAATCTATTTCTAAACAATTTTTTCTCAGAGATTCAAATATGATAAACATTCACGAAAAGTCCAATTTGTAAAGAAAAAAAACTCCCCACATCTCGGGTGTGCGACACGCGGCTAACAAGCCCCGTACGCAGCATGTAACAAGGCCCCCCGCCCTGTCGCCCCCTGCGTCCCCCACCTCGAGATCGGCTAGGGTTTCGAATCCGTCCCCTCCCATGTCGGCACATCTTCCCAGGAAGAGACCCCCTCCCATGTCGGCCCTTCTTCCCAGGAAGAGACCCAGGGAATGGCCGACGTTGGCCGGCTGGGGGCTAGGGGATGCTTCTCCAGCGAGGGAGCGACCTCCGGCTTGCGAGCTTCGCTTCCTGATCGAGACGGTGCTACTCGGCTCCGATCCGCCGTCCCCGGCGAAGCGCCTCGAGCTCATCAACAGCATCCACAGCGCCGCCCCCGCGTTCCGCTCGCTGGTGTTATACCCGGTGCGTTCCTGTGCGAGTAGATTGATTACTCTTCCTTAGATTCTTATGCGGGCGCCTGCTAACTTAGGCATGGTTTTGCTTTGGCATGCGTGTGGGAGCAGAAGCGGAAGGCCTCGGATCGGGCTCTTGTAGAGGGCAAGGTAGTGCAGCTACCAGGCAGACAGCCCATGACTTTGGACGATGCAAGTGTAGCAATTGTAAGCTCCCATTTCTTCATTGTTTTGGAATTAATTTTGATTGCTGAAATTTCGTGGCATGTTGCCATGCTGGATGGCACCTGATACTTCTGCGAACATAACTTTTGTTTAGATGGGTTGCAGGTCCCCATTTATGTCCTTGTAGGTTGATCGGAAAATAGTAGTGTCCTGTTGAAGCTTTAAAATTCTATGTGCTATAGATTGTTTCGAAGATGGGTTGTAGAATGATTGTTTTTTTCGTTTTTTGAATGAATGTGGTGGGATGTTTCTTTTTCTGCATTCTTGGTGATGTGATCAGGCTTTGGAAGCACATTTTTCCAGATGATGAATTAAAGCTGCGATCTGGACTTTGATGAGTATACTTTTTCAGCGTCTGGTAGAATGCAACGTTTTCTGCATTCTGCTGTGGTATTTTGTAGTTCTTATGTATCCAAAAATCTTTATCACCTCCTCTTTATAATTCGTATGGCCCATATGCGGAATATTTCCCTTTGTGTTTGCATCTGTGAATCTTTATGAGATCATAACTTGAATTTTTATTTATTCAAGATATTAGTATGTGGGATGTTCCACTTCTGTTTTCTAAGGCTCAAAATTTTCATCTCTATGTTTTTAGGCTCTTCAGATGAGTGACGAACTTAACGTTAATGAGCTTGTGTGCCTTGAGTTTTTACTTGACTCCATCAAAGAGGTAATGTTGAGTTTATTCTGGTTCTATCAATGTCAACCATGTTTAAAACAATTATCTAACCATCTTACATGCATTCACAGCATTCCCTAAATGTTCAAGATCCGTTAAAGTCATATTGGAAAGTTGCTGGCCTGTGGTATATTGAGAGAGATGACCTTATGATATCACTGTACATCTTACTACATGTAATGTCCTGACCATCTGCTTATTGTTATAACTAACTTGAATGTTAAAGATAATTTTGATGGATTATCCTATTGTAGGCTCTTGTGTTCAATCAAGACCTTGATGCTGCACTTGTGGTTGAAATTAAAAAGGAAATGGACGATCTATTCAGTGATGGCCTTCGACACCATATAATCGTCTTTCTAAAGGTTAGACCTACTGAATGTGGTTACATTTGCATGTCCACCTCCCTTTCACATAATGAATCAAAATAATGGTGGCGATGCTAATGCAAATGTAGCTGTACTCAAAACATGTAGGATAGTAAGAATGTCACGGGGCAGCACTAAGCTTGGTGGTGGACTTATAGTAGTTCCGTACTTTCTTATCCCCTTGCACATCATTTTATTTGCCATTCATCGTTCATTTCAGCTATTTCTTAGCAACTGGCAGAATATATATTTGAAAATGCATCTGCATATATAGGTTTGGTTTATTTTCTTTCTAATAAATGATAACTGATGTATAGTTACTTTTCTCACGTAGGAAAATATGGAAGAGGCAATTGGAGCGGGTTTACCAAGTTCTGATGGCTCCATGGTTGAGATTGGAGGTGCTCTTGTTGAGAGAAAAAATATTGTTGAGAAGGAGAAGTTGTGTTTAGGCAACTGCATCTGTCTGTTGTCAGTTATGAAACCAATGGGTAAGTTAACATTCCGTTGATCTGTTGATATCATCTTTTTTTTAAACATTCTGACGCATATATCTAAACTTGAACGCTTTACGTGATTTGTGACTTTCTGTCCATGTTATGTTGTACTCTAGCACTTATGATACTTACACGGTGCATTTATGCCATCTCATCTAGATGCTAGGGAGGTTAAGGATATATTCTCAATAGTCAAAGATTCATCAGCAAGGTCAGAAACAGAAAGAAGCATGGATTTTCAGGTTGGTGTTTAAATCCGCTTCTTTATAACACTAAGATGGTTGGTGCTAATCATATATTTCATTGTCGACAAAGAAAAACTTACAGTTGTCTTTTAATGTTGCAGCTCACGTATCGGGCACTCGTTTCTCTCATTGTGACGCTCCTATCTAATGATCAAAATTCCTCCACCTCAATTTGTCATCATCATTGTTTGCCTCTTCGTTCAGACATGAATTTCACGAGCTTGTAAGGGATAATACCTTTACTTACCTATCTCTACCTTTACTTACCTATCTCCCTGTAATACTTTAAGTGGGCAGACAGGAAAAAGCTTATCATTGCGAACTGGTGTTTTCATATCATTTCAGGTGATGAAGACATCTGACAATGTGACCGCTGAAAGCTTTACTGGAATAGTTCGCCTTGCATGGCTATTACATATGATGTTAACTCAAGATAATTCTGCTTCCAACATGACTGATATTTTGTCATGCTTAAAAGTGTTGCGTTGTCAGAATGTTCTGGAGTTTTTAAGGGAGCACATTTTGAAAATAGTTACATCCCAGGTATAATCAGGGGATCACTTTTTCTGGTACAATGATGTTTCCAATATTTCATGTATTTTCCTGTACATTTCGTCATCCTATTGTGTCCATACCAGTTGCATTTGTTGTGTAATGAATAGTTTGATTTGCACTGAAACGCCCCAGAATCCATAGTGACACAAAAATCACTCACATAATGGAGTCATTTAGTGTAACTGTAGCACATTGTCAGATATTTTTAATCTGCAATATGGTAGTAGTAACAAAGAATAAGAAGTTGGGGGTTGATTTTTTCATCCTTACCTAGCTGATATCCCAAACTGTGAGGTACATGTAGTTAGGGTTGAAATGAATGTTGATTTTTTTATCCTTACCTAGCTGATATCCCAAACTACTATGAGGTACGCTCAGATAGGGTTGAAATGAATGTTTGAAATTTGAACACTCCATGACGGTTCCTTCTGCCATTGAGGCTTGTGATTTTCCCCCTCAAATATGACCTCCAACCACTTGTTAGGGAGTTCTTTTCCTCAAGTTTTACAGTTATTAACAACTTTATATTGTTGATGAAGAGCTCAGCTGACCGCCTCCTTTATTTATTTGAATAAAGATGCAAATCATCTCTGGTGACGCCTATTCAGGCGAGTCTTTTAAGGTTAGACTGTTAACTTAAAACTCATGATATTGAATACTTTGATGTGCATCTTTTTACTGCTAGCTTTCTCAACTTTTGCCTTGCCTCGCATTATTTAGGTGCCAGTTCATTTCGGACGTGAAGAAATGTTATCGCTGCAACATTGTTGACGAGAACCTCGCTAGTAAAGATTGGAACTCGCTGCAAGAGATATGGAACTGTATGCAGAGAGAAATTTGAGAAAAGCTTCTGAAAGCTCTGTGATGAATCTACAGAAGGAGCTGTTAACAATGAAAACTGAGTTAACTATTCTTGATGAGGTAAGATATTTATGTGTGGCATGCATGGGAACTAGTATTTGAAAGCTCCTGTACCTTGCAACATGATATCTTTTTTTGAACGAATTTGCAATCTGTGAAGCAGTGCCTGTATTCCGAGGATGGTCAGCTAAATGACAAGGAAAAGTCCAAAACAGAACCAGTGAAGGTTTCAGAGGATACAAAGCTTCAGAAAAGTGAATGTACTCATTGTAGTCTTCTTGAAGCAAAACTCCGTAACAAAGAACTGAAATTGAATCTGAGAAAAGGTTGAGAAAAGCTTCCGACAGCTGTCTGATACATCTACAGGAGGAATTGGTCCAAAAACAATGTGTGATCGACGTAAGTTACTTATGTTTCACATGCGCATTATGCATATTTGGGTTCTTGTGGTGCTCATGCACCTTGTGACACAATTTGTCTCTGAATCATTTTACAATTTGTGCAGAGCTTATTTGTAGTTGAAAGTCCATCCATTGAAGAGAAACCTGAAACTGAGTTGATGAATGTGTCAGAGGATACGGAACTTGAGAAATTGAAGTGCGAAATAGAATTGCTGAAGCGGTCAGAAGCAATACTCATTTCACAGAATCTGAAGCTGAGGCAAGCAGTTGAATTGAGAGACATTCATAATAAAGATCTGAGAGAGAAACACAGTGCAGATGTAGCAGTTCTTGAAGAGTATAGGATCTGGGCTGATGCTGATAAAGTAAGTAATTCAGTGACAGCTGTTGAATAGAGTCTGAAGATATAGAAAATGCTATTGCTCTGGGTCATGTGATAGGTGCTGGGGGTTATGGAACTGTGTACAAAGCTACATTTATGGGGGAATCCGTAGCAGTGAAGGTATCTAATGATAATAGTGTTAAAGGTACGAGAGAGTTTGCAACAGAGGTGAAATCCTCAGCAAAATCTGCCACAAGAACATTGTGAGGCTTGTTGGATATTGCAAGGAGAAGAAAGCTCTTGTTTATGAGCTTCTGAATAATGGAAGTTTGGAGGAGCGTCTGGCCCATGAAGCTCGGAAAAAATTATCATGGCAGCAGCGTCTTTCAGTTGCCTATGACATATGCTGTGCTTTGATATTTTTACATAACATGCAGCAGCTTCCTATTGTCCATTGCGATCTTAAGCCAGAGAATATCCTATTCAGCTCAGATGATACTCCGAAATTGGCTGATTTGGTATCTCATATGAGCTCACTGGAATCTCAAAGTCTGGGACACGTGAGCATCAGTCATTTGGTGAACCTAGAGGCACTTCTGGTTATATGGACCCTGTTTTATGAAAACTGGCAATCAAAGAGTGTCTGCTGATGTATATGCTTTGGGGTCATACTTCTGCAGCTAGTTACAGGAAAAAAGTTCTATCAAGCTTGTGGAATTTGTCGAAGCAAAACTGAAGGATTGTCAGAAGCTTAAAGGCAGATCAGTGAATGTGCAGAAGAAAACCATGAATCAAATTAATGGGTGTAATCGATCCTAAGTTGAGGGTTGGGATCCAGAGACTGTGAAGCAACTCTTGGAGCTAGGGTCCTATGTGCACATGAGACAGGCTTCAGAGGCCAAGTCTGAGGGTTTGTTTGGCACAAGCTCTTCTTGTGGTGTCGGAGGAAAGCAGAAACTTGCTCAACCAAGCTATTAGCATGAGCTCTTAGAAGTTAGAATATCATAGAATAGGTGCAAAACTTGTAATAGGATGCTGGTTTGGCTTCAAAAAATTTCAGTGTACCATTTTTTGTTTCCAATATTGAGAATGATGGCAATTAGTACTCAGATGTCGGTGGTACTTTTGGATGTTTATCAGAAGTACCATTTAAGTGACAATTTGGTTGATGGTTGTGTTTTTCTTTTATCATTGATGATTGTGTTTCGTTGTTTATGTCTTTATAAGATCGTTTCCCATATCGTTTCTATTTCAAGATGCCTTGTTTTGACTTCCTGAAGCTGTTATGTCGTCCTTCATATGAATTTGTTATGAATATCTAAGATGCTGTTTGATACTGACTTCATTATGCGTCTTAATGATATAGTTTTGAATGCTAATGTTGCCACTATATAAGCTTAATGACCGGATCCATTTACATGGAGTACTGTACTATACAAAGGTCGGTTTAACATCATGATCGGATCCGCATCCGAATGTGAAATCCCGTAGGATGTTTACAACCGAATCGGATTCACAAGATGTCCGCATCCGAATATGAAACCCCTTATCCGATGGAACATGGATGGATCCATTCACACTAATATGTCTGCCGCATCCGAACGTGAATCGCTTGGTTGCATTGGATCCTTGAGGAGGCTATTTAAGTACGTTTCCGGTTGCCGATGCAACGAACGCGCCTTTCCCATACCGACAGTCCAACGCGGACATGGCACAGGCAACGAGAAGAGTGAAGCGATGCGGCGGTTGTTGGTCTGATCTCCCGGAGGAGCTCCTCGGCGACGTGATCGACTGCCTCCCGGGCTTGGGCGACCGTCTCCGGTTCCGTGCCGTGTGCACAAGCTGGAGACACGCGGAGCGCGCCCACGCGCCGCCACGACGCGTGCCGTGGCTCGTCGCCTCCGGACACTGTGTCTGCCTCCACGACGCTGCCATCCACCGTATCCCCTTTCCAGATGACGCCCGGGCCGCGGCGTGCCGCGGCTCGCTGGGCAACTGGCTGGTCATGGTGCCTGCTGATCATGCTCCGATCATCCGGCCTTTCCTGCTGAACCCTTTCACCATGGCCAGGATCGATCTGCCAGCGTGGACATCATCATGTGGCGGCACCATCACCAAGGTGATCCTGTCATCACCGCCCGACTCAGATGATTGCACCGTGGCTGCCATCGCCGGCTGCGAGGTCGGCTCCGAGGTCCCATATGCAAGCATCGCCGTCTGCCGCCTGACGAGGGGTTCTTGCTGGTGGCGCATCACCGGGGCGTTCACCCTCCAGGACATCGCCTTCTTCGACGGGAACCTTCACGCGGTGGACGCGGGAGCGCGGACCCACGTCTTCGAGGACGAGAAGCTGGAGCAAATGCGTGCCTGGCCGCTGCGCCGCCTCCCCGCGGTGGTCCCCCTGTGCGGGCGCAACAGGTATTACCTGGTTCCCTGCCACGGGAGGCTGCTCATGGTTCGCCGGAGCTTCGGGGAAACCCGGGTTCCCGGCGGCGGTGGGTACCGCACCGTTGGGTTCAAAGTCTCTGCCGTGACTGCTCTGCTGCCTGCGCAGTGCTACGACAGGTGGGCCGGGCCTCCGCTGCCCGTACCGGTCACGAGCTTCCACGGCCACGCGCTGTTCGTCGGCGACGCCTGCTGCGGAGCTTTCCCTGTTGGGAGCGGTGACAGGATCAGGAAGGACCAGATTTTGTACACCGACGATGAGAGTAATTACAACATCGTCCATGCTGCCGACGACACCACTAGTACGGGACTCAACTTAGGATTCCGCAGGCCGCCGTTGCGGTCGCTGCAATCCTACGACAAGCGCACCAGCTGCTTCCGTAGGTACCAACCACCACCTTCACAGCAGGGCGGAATAATGGCGGCATGGCAATGCGTCGCGCTGCAGCGCCTCCTTCGCAGGGAAGCCCTGCCGCCGCCGCCGGCGACCCAGCGGGGAGCGAAGCTGCTGCTGTGGGAGCTCATGAGCAGCCTGGGAGCGAGCCGAGCGCCGGCCTACTCAAGATCATCGCCGCAGGATCCAGCAGCAGGCACCCATGCCATGGAAGTGTCTGTGCTCGTGTACGACCAGAGCTGGCACTTCACCAGGACCGGGAGGGTCGGAGCAGGAGGCGGCGCAGGAGGCCGCTCGTGAAGCCGTCACCTTCCTCCGCAGTCGGTACCGCAGCGTGCTGGATGACAGCCGTGGAGCTCCGTACCTCATTACCATAGCCATGTCAGTGAGGAGGATGAAGATGAAGAACTCTCACTAACATTCTCCGATTCTGATACAGAGTCGTGATGCCAGAGTCAATTCTTGCAGATCCAGAATAACCGCGGCGCGGCTGCCGTCGACACGACGACACCGTGACGTCCACGAGTCACGATCCGGGACTGCGACAATCAAAGGCACCGACCAATCTAGGTGAATCGATACTGTACACGTAAAAGGCTCGCTCATCATAGTGAGAAAAGAACCTCTGCTATATTATCCAGATTCAAGCACAACGGCTGCGCTCGACATGGCGACTTCCACGAGTCCCTTCCCGCGACACCCCAGCTGGCACCGACCTGTCCGGGTGTCCCGACCGCGCGCCCACGCGGCCACCAAAATGTTCGCTCCACGACTCGCACGTAGCACACGCGTAACCCCGCCGTGCGGCGCCGGAGTAAACAAACGAACGTAACCACGCACGAGAGATCTCACGCGACGCTTCGTCGGCGCCCCGAAGTCCCGATGCACCAAGCACTCATCAGCGCCTATTTAGGCAAGCTCACTCGCAGCGCCACCACTCCGTAGCAGCTACGACACTCATCAGCTAGCAAGCAACACAGTTCATTTAGGAAGGAGAAGCCATGGAGAAGGTGGTGCCGAACATGAAGAAGGCGATGGAGGAGCGGGAGGAGAAGCCCAAGGTGCCGTCGCGCGACCCGGACCTGAGCGAGCTGGTGTCCGGGGAGCAGCCGCAGCTGCAGCGCGAGCACCAGCCGCCCAACATCTCCGAGATGAAGCCGCTCACCCGCGAGGCGTACGGCGGCGGGATGTACGCCAACGAGGGGCCTGGGCGGAGGGCCAACAAGCCGCGCGCCAGCGCCACGCAGAGCGCCGACGGGCCGGAGGAGGCCACGGCCAAGCCCAGCCAGCCGCCGCCGCCGTCCACCGGCGACCGCGACCTCGACATCACCGGCCAGTCCTACATCCAGTAGTTTTTTTTTCTTTTCTGGGTAATCTGTGCGCGTTGTGGTGGTTTGTGTACGCTTTGTGCGTGTGCTCTGGTCAGGAAAAGCTTTATGCTGGAGTAAGCCTGTAACTAAAGCCAGCTAACGAATAAAAATGTACTACCGGTAGAGCAATTTGAAGTTTTCTGTTCACTGTGTTACTCTCCAAATGGGCCAAATTAAATGACATGGGCTTTCTTGGGTCTTTTGTTTATTACTTCTTTTCATAGTAGGCCCATTAATATAGCCCAACACAACTATAAGGCCTTCCGCGAGACCGCGACATGCGAAAATCTCCTGCGACTCTACGCCGTGGCCATGATCCGTGAAGGGATAAAGCCGGTGGGAGCAACAAATGCAAAGCCAAAATGAAACTGAGGTCTCCTATGATGGTGCCAGAGACGAAAATGATGGCGAGATGGAGCAAATCGCGTGCAAAAGCCAAAAGCACCGTCAACAGCTTTTCTCCGCGATATAACAACAGAAGCTGCCCGAACGCAGCATAGCCAAGCACCTGTAGGCATGTGTTCCAAAACACGTCGTCTGGAAACATGTCACAACACACAGTCAATGCTTATCCGTTACCGATCGAGCCTAGGAGAAAGGAAAACATGACGACCGTTGCACGCACCCGGGCCCGGGCCCCGGCATGTCTCTCTCCCCCGAGCTGCAACTTATCCGCATTCGAAACCGTCACGTCGGGCTCATCGAACCTGAGCCACAAGTTACCTGGACACCTGGGCGCGCTTTGTCTGTCGGGTGTGAGGTGCGCATGTTTTGGTGTCGTCGTGGAGAGTTCCTGGCCCCTAGAGCTGGCACTTTTCCACGTAACTGTGCCTAGGCCTCATCCTCGATTCGATCTCATCGGATCCGAGTCGGAAACCCGCTCCATTGGCCTCCACGTCGGTCGAGTACGGTTTTGTCCACAACTTCTGCTTTGCGTGGAGCCACGTAAGATGCGACACTAGCAGTAAACGGGGGAAGGTGTACGTCACTCGTACACGTGGATGAGCAGTAAAAAGAGTATCGAGAGTGAGGAAGTTTAGAGACCAAACGTACTCATTTGAGGGTATCGAGACCAATTTGAAACGGGCGACAAGTTCTGAGATATGAGCAGTAAAAAGAGTATCGAGAGTGAGGAAGTTTAGAGACCAAACATACTCATTTGAAGAGTATCGAGACCAATTTGAGAACGGGTGACAAGTTCTGAGATCCAAAGTACCCATTTGGATAGTACCGGGATATATTTGAGAATAAATTCAAGTTATAGGGCCTCTAGCGTGATTCACTCATATAAAAACAATACTAACAGGATAATCATCCTAATTTGATTAATCAAATGTTAAGATCTCGTTTAGAATAGAAGATTTCTTTCCCATTACTACGGAAATTGAACTGTTCCTGTAAATTTCCTGCATTTTAAACAAGCCCTAAAAGATAAGGGTATTTAAAAAAATAAAAAGGAGGCAACTTGTTGCCGTAGTTAAACTTCTTCGTTAGGACGATGAGCAATGCCTTTTGGACAGACTGGCCGTAAAAAGGTGTATAAACAAATGGATTATGCATATTGTCATTTGCAGTAAGGTAACATTTAGATGCCACAAAACCTTATCAAGTTGCAACCGTAAAAGAAATTTCGCATATGAAGATCAATAATACTCCCTCCGTCCCCAAAAGACCGTCGTTCTGGCCTTCCACCCAGCAGAATAGGCACATAGGTGAAAAGACCATCATGCCCCTAGCAGGGAAGCCGTGCCGCTGCTCTGGTTCTCGTACGCGTCGCCAAATCGACGCCGCTGCTCACCGTCGGGGGCGCCGCGCCGCTGCTCCCATCGCCTCCGGAGATACCGCGACACCACGCCGCGCCACCGGGGACGCCACCCCATCCATCGCCGCTGGGAGCGATTCGGGGAAGGAGAACCAGCGGAGGAGGAGCGATTCGGGGAGGGAGGACCGGTGGAGGAGGAGCGATCGGACCGGCGGAGGTCCCTCGCGCAGCTATTGCCATGGCCGTCTCCCCCGCGGTCGCCGCCGCGGACGCGCCCCCGCGTGTGGTCGAGGACTGCTGCGGCGTCCTGCGTGTGCTCAGCGACGGCACTGTGGTCCGCTCCGCGCCGTCGGTCGCCGAGGACGTCCCAGTCGACCAGTCCGTTCGGCGGAGGAGGAGCAATTCGGAGAGGAGGGCGGGGGAGGAGCGATTCGAGGAGGAGGGCGATGCCCGGGGGAGGAGCGAGATGCAGGGGAGGAGCGATTCCAGGGAGAGGAGCGAGATGCGGGGAGGACGAGGGAGATGCGGGAGAAGGAAAGGACGAGTGGATAGGGTTGGGTGCGGTAGGTGGTGGGCTAAAACGATAGTCTTTCGGGGACAACTTTTTGAACCCAGAACGACACTTATTCAAGGACGGAGGGAGTAGCGGTCAAGTAGACTTTTGTTTTGTTGCAATTTGCGCAAGTTTATAACGTAGCTCAATGTTATATGTGATATTATATGATGATAATGTGCACTACTCTTCCGGTTTTAAATTGTTGACACCGTTGACTTTTTTCATTATGTTTGACCATTCGTCTTATTCAAAAAAATTTAGAAAATTATCATATATTTTTTATGATTTGTTTTCTCATAAAAAAAATTAAAATATACCTTACAACTTTGCATGTTTGAACTAATATTTTGAATAAGACGAATGATCAAATCTAAAAAGAAAAGTTAACGGTGTCAACAATTTAAAACCGAAGAGAGTATACATTTACATTTTTGTTGATTTTTTTAATGCATATTGGAATGGAAGCATCGGAGCATCTAAATATCCACTCCGGATGTGAAAAAACACGTTGCTCAGGTAGCATAGCGCGATGAGAGCGGGACCTTAAGTAAGCATTATCTATTTCTAACTTTTTAATGTGGTGGCCCCGAAGGAGAGATGCGTGAGACACAAGCACCGTGAGACAAGGGACGAGGTCTTCTAGTGTGCGTGTCAAATTGATTTGGTCTCGTGGTGATGATTCATTGGTTCCCGATCTGGGCTATGTTCACTGAGAATCATACTACTTGTTTTTGAGAAGAAATGCCAACTTATGCGAGTAAAAGCCTTTCTTCAACTCAAGTTTATCTTTTGGACACTTTTTCATATTAATCGAGACAAGAAATAGACGTGCGAGTACAAGAGATAGTTCGCAAGGCGGACCTGAACCGTGAAGCCTGACACTTTGTGGCCTCCCTTGCATGGTCCCACATGACATCCACTCATGACGGCTTGCCGATCTGGATTCCTCCGACAAGTGGGACCCACATGTTCAGTCCTCCTCCTCCCCTGCTCTCGGCTTCTTCCTCCCAGCCCCAGGTGCTTGGCTGCCATTTCTCCATTAAAGCAATCTACAAAGATCTAATAAAACCCTCTCAGGAGCTAGGACCATCTCTCTCTCTCTCTCTCTCTCTCTCTCTCCTCGCCTCCGGGGCGGAATCGAATCCTTATCAGTCCCTGTCGTTGGCTCGGAGCAGCGATGCGCCTGCCCATCCCTTTAAAACCCTCCCCTTCGCCTCCCTGCTCCCGCCATCGCCACCGCCACTGCTAGCCCGAATCCCCCGGCCGCCGCGCGCCGCATCCTCTGCCGCCGCCTCAGCCCGTGGCATGAGAAGATGGCCGCGTGCTCCAGGGGCCTCGCGGCTCCGCCGTTCGATCTGACCGCGGCTAGGGGGGTGGCGCCCTGGCCGCGCCGCCCCGCACGAGTCCGGTGCCGCTGCGGGGCCGACCCCCCGGAGACGCGGAGGCGCCTCTCCAGGGCGGCCGCCGCCGCGCGTGAGCGCGCCGAGGAGTGGCGCGTCGATGGGAGCAAGCCCTCCGCCGCGGCACCGGGCCGGCGGCGCGCCGGCCTCATCGCCATGCCACCAGTCCCCTTCCCGTCACCTCGGTACGTGTGAGCCAGATTGATACCGCGCATCTAGGGTTTTTCCGTTCTACTCACCCACAGTGTGTGCCTGGCCTGGCATTGGTCACTTACCGTCGTTTGCGTCATTCCAACGAGTGGTATTTTTTTAGCCAATCCTGTTTGCGCAATGACAAGTTAATGTGCCGATGCTTTAGACAGAAGCTAGTCCAATGCACTTTGTTTATGTCACGGAATTATGACACAATATTTTTTTGTCTACTAGTATAGTTCTAGAAGGCTGCCCAAGCAACAGGATTTCTATCCGCGGTGCACACCGAGGGGGCCTGCTCCTCAATCTCGTGATACCCCGCCCAAGAGAGGTGGGTTGCTTTCTCTAATTTTGATTTTTGGAAGATTGAGTACTCCAAAATGAAATGCTTTGTACTTGTAGTTCCAAGCGTAGTTTTCTGCTTTGCTAAGGAAATGCATGTTTTCTTTGCCACTGTCTTATAGACACTGGTATTGCTAGTGAGAAGGAATGGGGAATCAACTTGTTGGATGAAGCAGTCAAGGAGTCCGGAACAAACGAAGATGGAAGCACCTGGTACAGGGAGAGTGGAGAAGATCGTAGTGAGAATGGGTACCGGTGCCGCTGGGCAAGAATGGGAGGACAGAGCCATGATGGTTCCACTGAATGGAAAGAGACTGTATGTTCTTGCCTCTTTACTTATTCTGACAGATCAAATTCTGATCCCATGTTCTGTTGCCTCTACAACGTGCTTGTCACTTCAAATAATTTGTGTTGGTTTCTGTGTTTGGTTCCGTTATTTGATCAACTCTAATCAGAATTGTCTAGTTCCTTTGAATCATAAGAAGAAAGCATTATTACCTTCTTGTTACTAATGCTACTCTAGCAACACCTTTCTTAGTTTTACCAACATTGCAAGTAGTGTTGATGAGTTATCTTTGATTTTCGTGATTCTAAATTTTAACACGTGTGGCATTACCTTTTGGACTTGATGACGATTCTGTAGTCATGAAAATAATTACATTATCACTCAACAACTATAGCATGCTCGCTGCACATTGTGTAGTCTTTGCTGGCTTCAATTTGCACTGTGCTCAATTCAACAGAGAGATTTAAAACGCTTTCCTCCCAAAGCTAGACACCTGAGTCCATTGATGTGTTTCTAAATGCTGAAACGAACCATTCTTTGCCGGAAAATGATCTCTGGAAGTTTAGAACTTTTCTACTCTTTCTATTTAGTTTACTGCAAATTTTAACAACTTTATCCGTTGTGGCAGTGGTGGGAGAAAAGTGACTGGACTGGGTATAAGGAGCTAGGTATGCAATTATTCTTTCTTAATGGAGTCTCTGATAGCATATATGTGCTTTGATAATTTGGGATGATATATAAATTTGTTTCCTTTACTTAGGTTATCTAGGGATTCAGTTAGCATGATTATTGCACGTTTGCACACAAACTACTGTGTCGTATGCCTTTATATTTTATTTCTTATCATTCTGTGCATGCAACTGTTATGGCTGAATTTTCAATGAAATACAACTGTAACATTAGGTGCGGAGAAGTCTGGGAAAAATGCTGAAGGTGACTCTTGGTGGGAAAAATGGAAAGAAGTTATGTACCAAGATGAATGGAGGTAAACAAACTCGTAAATCCAAATATTTTTAAGTTATCTGTCTTGTTCATACGTAAGACAGATGATCTGGTCTTTGTTTCAGACTTTCCTTAAACTTTATAACTAAGAGTTTTGTACAGAATTTCTTTTTGCCTTCTTATCTGAAGGCTTAATATGATGTTTAAGAGCTCTTTTTCCCCATCTGTTTGTATTTTATAACTCGACATGGCTATACATCCATGCTATTTAGATCATTGGATCAGAAATTCAGCACCCGAGAGATGCTGACTTCGGCTCATCATTGTGATTGGAACTGTTAATAAAACTTTCCCAATTGGTACTTGCTATTCTGATTCACTTGTTTTCCTGTTCAGAATGCTTTAAACTGAATGGTCCATTGATGTGAGTGACTTGGCGTACACATGGTTGTAAGAATTTGGGAAACAGTTGATCCATATGCTGTATAAATAGATATCACAGTACCCAAATAAAAAAATAAAATAAAATTAGTAGATATTAACATTGTGACCAGTTTGCAACATATAACATGTTCACCTTGTCCTGTACAGTAATCTGGCCAGAATAGAGAGAAGTGCTGAAAAACAAGCAAAATCAGGAACAGAAAACGCTGGGTGGTATGAGAAATGGTGAGAAGTACATCATATTCTTTATAGTTTCTGGTTGAGAGTGTTCTGTAAATTCTATTTTGAGCAGTCAATGTTATCTACCAGGTGGGAGAAATATGATGCCAAAGGTTGGACAGAAAAAGGGGCACACAAATATGGAAGGTTAAACGAGCAGTCCTGGTGGGAGAGATGGGGTGAACACTATGATGGCCGTGGATTTGTACTGAAATGGTGAGCCTCTTCAACTTTTCAGCATAAACTATATATATTTGATGATGTGCTTAATCCTGAATACTTACCTTCTGAATCTCCAGTTTCATATTTACCCTCTCTTGGTTACAAACTTATAATAAATAATTTTGCTGCTTATTGACATGTGCATTTGCATGCCAATTGGTTAGTTACATTATGATGCATGTTCAATCACTAGGTCATAATTTGTAATGATAGCGAGATATTCCACTGAGGAACAAATAATGCCTAGGCTTTACATTATCTGTCCGCAGTTCTGCATAGTATTGGAATTTGTTTTGCATATACTTTGTCTGCTTGATTGCCAGTCGTATTGATGCCTGCTGCATTGCATAAATGTTCTTACAGGACAGATAAGTGGGCAGAGACAGACTTAGGCACCAAATGGGGGGACAAGTGGGAAGAAAAATTCTTTGCAGGAATAGGTTCGCGACAAGGAGAGACATGGCATGTATCTCCTGGCGGTGAACGTAAGATTCACCATCGCTAAATACTGTCTATGCACAGCATGCTTTTTGCCCATATCATTTTTCTCATCAGCATGCTAGTAATTAACATATAGCACTCCCGTTTAAGTGTTCATAAGTATGGGAATCATAACAGAAATATACACCTTTTTTGCATTATGGGCTGGTTTGTTGCTAGTTTCAGGCTTTCAACGCGAAACATGCTTTTTTGCATTATGGGACGGTGGGGTCATGTGAAGCCCATGCTAATATCTAAATATTGAAACTAGAGAATAAATTGTGTATCTTCTATTGATATGCTCATGTACAGTGAAAATGTTACTTTTTGAAATGTACTTCACTTCCACCTCTTCTGTCTTTCAAACCTTTTTATCATTTATTGTGATGTACAGACTGGATCAGAGCCTAATTCTTATGATGAATATATAAATAATCCTTCCCAAATAACCAGTTTCCATGATTATCAATAAAGCTATCATCATTTGCCCAGAATGATACACTTTTAGTGAGTTGTTGTTGGACATATAGATAACTCTTCCCAAAACAACCTGTTTCCGTGATCCTCAATAAATTTATCATAATTTGCTATTATTTACTATCTGATTTGAACTTTCAGGCTGGTCAAGAACTTGGGGAGAAGAACACTTCGGTAATGGGTATGTGCCATAGTGATGTTCTGGTCTATCATTGAATTTTTTGACTGGAATTTGGTGCTAAGTTCTGAATTTAGACTGCAGACTTTTCCTAACACTATCTTGAAATGATTACTTTCTTCAGTGTGAATACACTTATGTCTCTATCAGTGGATCACACTAAACCATAATCGTCCCTAATTTCAGAAAAGTCCATAAGTACGGAAAAAGCACAACTGGTGAGAGCTGGGATTTAGTCGTTGATGAGGAGACATACTATGAGTAAGATATTTGTTCTGTAGCTTTCTGACATGGTAATTTGACCATGGATTGAGTTTGAACCTCATCGGTCTGCAAATATCTTGTATCAGGGCTGAGCCTCATTATGGATGGGCTGATGTCGTTGGAGACTCGACACAGTTACTGTCGATACAACCTCTTGAAAGGCCACCTGGAGTATACCCAACTCTTGATTTCAGCTCGTCGCCTCCGACAAAAGAGGATCCACCCGGCATGCCACCTTCGTCGCCTCTTGAGTGAAATAGATTAAGAGTACAAATGATTTTTTCTTTCTAGGCTCCAATTTTGCCTGTAAGTGAACATTCTTTGTAGAAAGTTTATCAACAGCATTCCTATGTCAATTGGTTCATTCATTCTTTTGTATGTTTTCCTTCCACTTTCTAGCGTTTTAGCTATTGCAGAATTGGTTGTCGAATCAAGTGGAATAATCAGTGCATCATGATTATATTGCATTTGCTTATTTGCTGTTGCATATCGCTTCGTGCTACTATCATCTCGGCTGTATCATTATCAAGGGGAAGGTTGTAGATTTGGTTTATGGTTCCGTATGTGTGAGTTCAAATAATTCAATCTTTAGCTCTGTACTCCTGGAGGTGGAGGCTATTTGACTCCTTTTTTCGATCCATAAATCTGCGCACCCTTGCACAAATGAGAGGAAACTTTCCACGGTTACCACAGCGTGGAAGCTTGGTCCGTGATGCGGACGGATCTGTTGTCTGGCGCAGAGACGTCGACGTCGCGGCGTTGCCAACTTGTAATTTTCCTCGCATCCAGGCCCCATCCAGTCTGTCTTGGTTGACTCCCAAGTCCTGAAAGACACCGTGCGTCTGAACTTTGGACGAGGTATTGCTTCTTGCATTCACAGACTTGGAAGTTGGCAGAGCACTTTGGCTTCGTCTCGTCGTGTGACTCGGGCCGCCGGAAAGTCACGCCGTGTTCTTTGTTGGATCCCCTGTCACCCTGTGTGGAGGTCACGGGTCCATTACACTACCGCATGATGAATGCATAAAAGTTGCAATTTTCTACAGAGTTTATATTCCGCTAATGTTGCAAGAAACTTTGCAGCGAACGAAGAAGAGTGGGGAGGGCCCACGCAGCAACCATTTAAGCCGCTCTGCTGAGCTGCCAGGCACCACCCTCTTCCAGCTCCCGCGTCAACGCTCCAGTCAAACCTCCCTCGCAAACTCTTCTCCCCCTTGCCGCGACCACCATGGCGTCGCTCGCCGCCCGCCTGGCCGTACCAGCGGCCGCGCTGCTCGTCTTCTTCGCCGCGTCCGCCTCGGCCGCCAACTTCACCTGCGCGGCGCTGGGGACCACCTGCCGGTCCGCCATCGGGTACGCGGTCCCCAACGCCACCACCTACGGCGACCTCGTCGCCCGCTTCAACACCACCACGCTCCGCGACCTCCTCGGCGCCAACGGCCTCCCGCCGGACACCGCCGCCACCAAGCCCATCCCGGCCAAAACCACCGTCACCATCCCCTTCCGCTGCCGCTGCTCCGCCTCCGGCGACGGACACGTCGTGGGCCAGTCGGACCACACCCCCGTGTACGTCGTGCAGCCGCAGGACGGGCTCGACGCCATCGCGCGCAACTCGTTCGACGCCTTCGTCACCTACCAGGAGATCGCCACCGCCAACAACATCACCGACGTCAACCGCATATTCGTCGGGCAGAAGCTCTGGATCCCGCTGCCCTGCAGCTGCGACCAGTCGGACGGCGCCGAAGTGATGCACTTCGCCTACAGCGTCCCCGCTGGGGACAGCACGTCCGCCATCGCCGCCAAGTTCGGGGTGTCTGCTGAAAGCACGCTGTTAAGTCGCAATGGGATCACCGACCCCAAGACCTTGCAAATGGGACAGATTCTTGATGTCCCCCTCCCCGGTAAGTGACATCCTCTTATGATACTACGCTGCACATAGCACATCAAAAACTCTACAATCTTGACTGGGAAGCAGATAGATGAACTCCTTTACTTTCCTTAATTTCTTATGTTTGTTATACAGAGGTACGTCAAACAAAATGCAATATACTCTTAGGATTTTGTTCTGATTCTAGACATATTCTAGGTGATTTTTATTTTTATAAAAAAACTATGTAATCAAACAACGATGATGACCTTGTGGGCTGCACATGCTTCAGTGTTCAACCATTGGGAGAGATTGAGACCTGCTCTGAACGGCATCGATGACGGTAGAGTAGAGAAGTCGTTATCGTTTCTTCCTTTGCCGCCGGGCAGACAAAAAGATAAAAAGTACATGTCCACCAATATGATATTTCAAGAGGATATGATTCAGATAAAATATCTATGAATTTTCCACCGCAAAAAAGAAAAGAAAAATGAATTTTGAGGCTTGACATTCTGTGTTATATGGACTTTTCTGATTGGTTGTTACCTGCTGCTATCACCGGTGACCGGATAAACTGTTTGACTAAAGAAAACAGCTTGACTAAACTCTTAAAATACAACTAGTGGCCTGGAAAGCTGACTTTGACCGTTTACAAATCTCAATTGTTATAGACTTGAGCTTGGACTATTGACTACTGTTCACTATTGATTATTTTGGACCATAAAACTGCTCTCATTAAAACACTATGAACTAAGAATATGAAAATAGTTTCATAACCCGTTACTAACTGCATGCTTTGTGTTACTCTCAGTTTGCCATTCGTCAATCAGCAACACCTCAGCTGATCACGATCTGCGCATCCCAAATGGCAGCTACGCATTCACCGCACAAGACTGCATTCAGTGCAGCTGCAGTGCTAACACGTACCAGTAAGATCATGTGTTCCCATCTCTAGTTTTGAAATTTCTCAATCACTGGCGGCAAGATTGACATTTCTCCTCCGTGTCATTACCAGGCTAGACTGCACTTCGGTGCAACACAAGGGGTGCCCGGCAGTGCCAACGTGCGACGGACTGAAGCTTGGGCTGACAAAAGGCACTGGTTGCGGATCCGAAACGTGTGCCTACAGCGGTTACTCCAACAGCACGTCGCTCAGCATACACACCACTCTTGTGGCTAACCAGACAGCTGATTGCCAGAGTAAGTATACCTGCAACTCTGCAACTATCGACATTTTTTTTTTTAGAATTTTGAGCGCTTGAATGTGATAGATTTCTACTGGTTGGTGTTGCAGAGGGAGAAGCTGTGAGGTCGGTGTTTGCTGGGTCCATGTGGAGAATGTCTGTCATCTCCTTCCACATGGTGCTGATACTGATCTGCTTCCTTTGATACTACTAGTACTAGAATTTAGAGCTATATAGATGGTCTACGGTGTGCAATGTGATTGTTGTTGTAAGTTGTAACTTTGCCCGTCTGTTAGTTCAGATTTTGTTGACACTTGGTACAGCTGTTTGAATAAGGCAAAGATGCGAATACTATTAGATTGGATATATATTAGTATATCCAAGAGGAGTAGCCAACTGCCTGTACCGAGTTATAGAGAAGTTCAAATTTCACAGTGTATTGTACTTGTACCCGTCGTGTTGATATGCCATTATTATAGAGTGTTACATCAATAATATGATCCTTAGGGTGAAAAATAGCGAAGAACAGTGGTTGCAGTGGAACTGTGGAAGAACCTGTATGGGACGGTATCTTGGTACTACTACAGCTGCTTCTGCCTTGCTTATGCAAGGCTTCCCATGGCATTGACTCTCTGTCTTAGCAGACAGTACTTCTGTGTCTTGCCTGTCAAAGGCTTGTGCAGGTCACCGAACACCGCAGTTCTCGGCGCCATGTAGTGCGACAGGCAGAAGTCGATGATGCCATCGGCAGTATCCTCTGCTCCGTCCTTTAGCATGACAAATGCGCACGGCGTCTCGATGGCCACCGTGGTCGTCCGGCCCCGCGACCACCGCCGGGTGGCCGAAGAGCACCGCCTCCAACTCGATCGAGCTGATGTTCTCGCCCCGATATGATCACGTCCTTGGTCCGGTTCTTGAGCTGGATGTACCTGCCGCACGCCGAGGTCGCCCGTGCGCAGCCACCCGCGGTGCGTGGCCCCCTCCGTGGCCGCCGCGTCCTTGTAGTAGCAAGCAGCAGGTCATGACCGTGTTACCCCGCGGCATGACCTCGCCCACGGTGCGCCCGTCGGACGGCAAGGTCTCCATGGTCGCGGGGTCCTGAAACATGACGTGGGGCACGCCCTGCAGCGCCTTGATCCGGGCGCGCTCGGCGAGCGGCAGCGCGTTCCACTCCGGCTTCCACACGCAGAGCGTCGCTGGCCCGTACGTCTCGGTGAGGCCGTACCCGTGCACGACGTCGAAGCCGAGCTCCTCCATCTCGGCAAGCACCTGCGGCGTGAGCGCCACGTAGTTTGCAGCGCACCATGTCGAGCCTTTCTCTAATGGCTGAGCTCTAAGTGTTCTCTGTTTTTGTTTCCAGTTCGATGAGATTATTGGATGGGGATGCTCGCTCTGGTAACACTAGAAACTCTGGCACAAACTCCTCTTCCACTACGCCTGAGGCGGTGCAGGACAGGGGAAGTTATGTCAAAATGAATCCACTGGCTAATTGCAGAGATAAGAAATTGAAAGCGAATAAGTGACTGTCTGCTGGCGTCCAGCCAGAGCCAATCATCGCAGTAATCATACAGGGCACGATGATGATTCAATCAGGCAGATAATCTTACAGTTTGCTATTGGCAGTCTTTGTCAGGCTGCCCATAGCCCGGGCCTTCTCGCGGAGCACAAACTTCTGCGTCTTCCCCGTCGACGTCTTGGGCAAATCCTCAAACACCACCGTCTTGGGCGCCATGTAACGAGGCAGCCTCTCCCGGCAAAAGCTTATGATCTCTGCCTCCGTGGCAGTTGCGCCGTCCTTGAGCTTGACAAACGCGCACGGCGTCTCGCCCCAGTGGTCGTCGGGCCTGGCCACGACCGCCGCCTCCAGCACTGCGGGGTGGCTGAAGATCGCCGACTCCACCTCGATGGAGCTGATGTTCTCGCCGCCGGAAATGATGATGTCCTTGGCCCGGTCCTTGAGCTGGATATACCCGTCCGCGTGCCGCACGGCGAGGTCCCCGGTGTGCAGCCACCCGCCGGCCATCGACTCCTTCGTGGCGTTGAGGTCCTTGAAGTAGCCGCTCATCACGGTGTTGCCGCGGAACATGACCTCGCCCACCGTCTGCCCGTCGTACGGCACGCTCTCCATCGTGGCCGGGTCCTTGACGTCCACGCCCTCCACGGCGACGTGGTGGAACCCCTGCCTCGCCTTGAGCCGCGCGCGGTCCTCGGCCGGCAGCGCGTCCCACTCCGGCATCCACGTGCACACGGTCGCCGGCCCGTAAGTCTCGGTGAGGCCGTAGATGTGGTACACCACGAAGCCCAGCTCCTCCACCCCGAGCAGGACGCGCGGCGGCGGCGGCGCGCCGCCCGTCATGACGCGCACGGGCCCCGGCAGCGGCTTCCGCTCCGACGCCGGCGCGTTGGCTATCATGTTGAGCACCGTGGGCGCGCCGCCCATGTGCGTCACGCCGTGGCGCGCGATGCAGTCGAAGATGACCTTGGCCGTGAAGTGCGGAGGAGGCACGTTGGTGCCGCCCTGCATGGCCACGCCCCACGGAAGGTTCAGCCGTTGCAGTGGGAACATGGGCACGGTCCACAGGTACGTCGGCATGGCGGTGATGTCGTAGGCCAGGACCGTGGCCACCGTGTTGAGGTACGCGCCGCGGTGGTTGTAGACCACGCCTTTCGGCCGTGACGTCGTGCCGGACGTGTAGTTGAGCGTGATCGGGTCCAGCTCGCTCGCCGGCCCACCGGATGTCGAACTGCGAAGGGGCGTTCCTGATGAGGTCCTCGTAGTCATTGCTACCGGAGTCAGCGGCGGCCTCGTCGTCTTCGGAGATGGTGAGGAGGACCGGGCGGGTGGCGGCGTTGGACTCGGCGAGGCGCTTCAGCGCGTCTCTCCCGACGTGCAGGAGGCTTGACTCGACGAAGCACACCTTGGCGCCAGAGTGGTTCAGCAGGACGGACACCATGGCCGCGTCGTGCCGCGTGTTGAACGTGCAGAGGACGCGCCAGCCATGGGCACGGCAAAGTGAAGCTCGTACATCGCCGGAACATTTGGGCTCAAGACGGCCACCTGAATAGTTACAGTATACTACCCGTTAGTAGCAACCTTCGATGAAAATCACAGTACAGTCCGGTGGTCCTGGTAGAAACAATAACCAAGCAGTGGACCGTGAAGCGTCCCATTTCCCAAGCTGGCACTCACGAGCACAAGATGACAAGAACACTCGATAACACCAATTCAACGGCCTTGGTACA
>JAAXCT010003551.1:0-31396 GCA_012490785.1 Eragrostis nindensis | reverse complement strand
TTTCTCCTCAACCATCAGAACCTTCGATCGAAGCTCATCGTTTTCCCCCCTTCACCACCTCACACTCCCTCTTCTTCGCCACGACGTCGGCCTCTAATTCCCTTTCTCAGCCATAAACGCATGGAGCTCCGACTCCAAAGACGCTGCCCGCGCATCCACCTTCTCTTCTGGGTCCCCAGCACCTTCAGTTCATCCACCTTCGCCTTAATTGCTCCTCCAATTCTGCCCGGGACGCCTCTGCAGCGTCCTTGTACTCTTGCAAGCTCTCTCCACCTCTTCCTTCTGGCTCGAGGACTCCTGAGCTTCTTCGCCGTCTCCTCCAGCTCCTTCTCCAGTATGCTCTGTCAAAGGAAAGCAGGGCGTTCTGGCGTTCCAGCTCGAACACCCTGCCCCGCAGCTTCGTGACTTCTGGGACAGGGGACGTCACCCTCTCATCAGTGGAAGAGATCGAGCATAAGTTTCGGTTCAGAGGCAATGTTAGAGAAGAGATTAGATTGTATGTTTTGGTCCACCTGCAAACCAATCTTGTGCAGACGTGGAGTGGTCGACGACGCTGCCATGCGGCCGGCCGCTGTGTGCTGTCACGCGCGCGATCGTCGGAGGTGGAAGACACGTCGTCCCGTGCCACAGCCGGAAGAAGAATGTGGTCTGTGGTCCTGCCCCTGCCAAAGCTGCGATGGGGTGATATATACAAGGAGGAGGAAAGAAGAGAAAGGATGAGTGTCAGTGAGGAGAAGAGTAGTGATAGGGGAGGAAGAGGGATGGTGTGGTGAAGAAGAAGAAGAGCGAGCGAGCGAGCGACGACGTTAGTTTTGAGCCCATAAAAATGCCACGACGAGGTAAAATCGATGTTCTAGAATTCAGCCATGTCAAACAGTTTTGGGTGTTGGAGAGGTGGAAGACACGTCGTCGCCGTGCCACAGCCGGAATGGAGAGTGTTGGCGAGGAGAAGGGCAAGAAGCAGAAGGAACTAGGAGTCTAGGACTGGATGGATTGTCCGCCAGAGAAGAGCGAAAAACTTTGCCACCGCCACGGTGTGCGCGGACCCAACTTCTGGAATGCCGTCGAGTTCCCGGCCGACACGCGGCGCGTCAGCAGCGCCGCAGTGTGGAGGGCTACCTCGAGGCCGCGTTCGGGACCTCGGCGTTCGACGAACATGGCGTCAAGAGTTCGTTCTCTGATGGAATCATCGCCATGCTGGGCAGAGCAAGGGCTCTTCTCTTGTGTGCCAGACGACTCAGAGCTTGGTCGCTCTCGCGGTAGCTAGCTGCTCTGCGGTCTTTGTTTCGTGCAGTTGCAGCGTGTAGTTCGCAAGATTTGATCTCTTGGGAGCTGATTCTCCTTATGGGGAATATTACAAAGCAGTGTAGGCTTTCAGTTCAGGGCCATCTCATCTGCCACATTAGACATAAAGTTTCTCTATCGGAACCCACTGGCAACGCACTTTATGTGGAAAGGCCAGTTACAGAAGCTCCGGAAAAAGTTGGGAAATCAGTTGTCCCAGATTGTTCAAGGTAAATTTGTCCTCTCAACAATTTAATCGTTCGATGCACATTGGACTTGTGATATCTCATATATTATAACTAGAAAAATAGCGTGCCATTGGCACGCCTCATGTCCCTTATAACGTGATGAAGCTAGGACCCATAGTGTGGAAAAAAGCTTTGTTCTCACCAAAGATTTAAACATAAAGAGTTTAAGCTTTGCATTAAAATTTATATTTGGTTTGTCACAACCAAATTGAATGATTCCTTTGCTCGTAGGGAAGGTAAACATTATTTTTTTGGCATGTTGGGAAGTTAATCTAAACATTGCATGAGAAACATTGATTACATACATTAAGTCTTTTGCCGAGCACAAAACTCTCAATTGAGTACTGAACATAGTATGTACGAGATACAAACATGAAGGCAAACTGCCTTGACTGCCAACAATGATATTATGCGCTATGCTCATGATGAAGGCGATAAGAAAACATTCTGCCACCAGAAAAGGACTGAGAATAAAACATAAAGGTAAGAAAATTCTTCGATCTCAATGTTCTCTGACATAAATTTTATTTGGGATGCTAGTTCAGAAATTAATATAGGCTAGAAAACATGTAAATTCCAAATCAAATAGTATAGCCACAGGCTCAATCGGTGATTTGGATCATAGTAGTTATGTTAACTCAAGTTCATCTCTATCAGTCCCAAGTGTAAACAATTTCAGAAACATGAAAGCTGATAAATAATATCTGACTGTAAAAGATATTGGAGGGCAATTTTAAGAGTAGTTGGTTGTTGAGAAAAAAGTAGTGCAGTGGATAACTAAAAAAAAAGCTTTAGAAAAGAAAAAAAAAGTCATGGAGGTAAATGTGATGTTAGATAATACATGCAATTTTTCTCAGATTTAACAAGAAGAATATAGGCCAATGCCTGATCACTTTACACATAATATTTAGAATAGCTAGAAGAGCGGAACTTACTATTCGCAAATGAATTTATTTAAGAGACTCAGGGCTTTCTACTATAAAAAGAAGCTGTTCTGAGTGTTGGTAACACAACAAATTACAGTCAAACAAAAGCAGTTGACAAAGAATATTAGATATTCGACCTGTGCAGGCAATACCACAAACCTGGTCTGCATTAGAGTGAAGGCAAGCGAATCAAAAATAGAAATAGAAATGATTCAAATACGTAAGTCGTACTGAATGATGAACGATCCCTACAGTTTAAGCAAGGGCAAACTATGAAGGTCAGCATGTCAACGACCGTGTGCCTCCTTCCTGGTCAGCCACCTTGTGCCTTGCGAGAAGATCAGCCAGAGCAAGGTGATTATGTGAAGCGCCGGCGGAGGATGCACGAAAAACTGGCAAGTGCGAGGACGCCGAGCTCGGCAGGAAGCCGACCCCGCATGGGTAGAGGGTATTGCGGCCTTACCCGCTAGCGTCCGGGCGGCCGTGCGGCGGCAAGTCGGAGCGAGCGGGCTCGGTGGGTACCGAAGTAGAGGAGCGCGCTTGAGAAGAGCGGCAGGCGTGCAGACACAGTTCGCGGAGCCGGAGGAAGGAGCGGTGGCGAGCCGTCCGCCGGTCATCTGCAGATGGATTATTGATGCGCAGACATGAGATTGGGATCATCGGTGATGTGCTCGACGAAAAATCTGGAGGCCGCTAGATATCTTTGCGACACCGCCTAGAACTCACGTCATGCTTCGCAGCTTTATCAAATCGAACGACATAGATTTACTGACGACCGGATCCAACGGCAGGAAAACAACAGGCTGACGTGGCATGCTCGCTGGTCAGGAACGCGACCGCGTTGGGAAATTAGAAGATTCCTAAAACAATGAACCCAGGAATCCCAGAGGCTCCAGATATATTCAAGATGCAAGACACAATGGTCCCCCAAGAACAACAAAATTAACGGCTTGACAATTTCATGTGACTTTGCAGTTTGCTTCCTACCATTTTATTTGATGAGTCTGACTATCAACCACAAGTAAGGAAGATTATAATGAAGGCTAGAGAACTTCTGACAAAGTTGGAACATTAAATGGCTAGATGGACAACTTATACAAGAAACAGGGAAAATCATAGCATGGTGAATTGTGAAACCTGAGAACAGGGTACATTGGCTCTACTCCAGAAGCTCTCAAAGAGTGTCAAAAACATAATTGCGTAGGAGGCACAAACATGCAGAACTAAGCCCACCTAATGTTTTACTATTGGTGGATGTGGATCTTAATCCAGAATGATCATGGAACAAGCTGAAAAAAGTTTGTACCAACACATGTGCTTCTAGAGTTTAATCTTAGGCGCTGGTAAGCAGTCCTCATCCCAGTAGTAAGGGAACTTCAGCTTCGCAGCTGTATGAGGCATACTCCAATCATCATATAAAATCTGCAACAGCAATATTCATGGAGATTAGAAACAACCAACTTATTGCTCATATATGCATTACTCGCTAGAGAACAGAAGAAAGAAGCGGGTGTGCCATCATAATGCTGTACAGATAACAATGGTGACATCAATAAAGGATCATTGTTACATATCCTGTTTTTGGCAATGTTGGTGAAGATTATTTAAGATCCTGAACCATTAAATCATAGAGATAGCATAGTTGATCTGTCTGAGATGCAAATGTCTGAATTCAGTTTGTGTATGAGAGCATATCTAGCAATCTTGTCATAATGTTTCATGATCATTTCGAGAAGATTAACAATTTAGATTTGCATGCATTTTTTTTTTTGAAGTTTCTGAAATAAGTTGTCAACGATCCCCCCCCCCCCCCCCCCCCCCCCCACCCCCCCCCCCCCCCCACCCCCCCCCCCCCCCCCCCCCCCCCCCCCCCCTTGCTGTCCAAGATAGACATATGTTCTAGATTTATTGTTCTCATCATACGTCCTCATTTGTTTGCCATCTATCGAATCTTGATGGTTGCTACTAGGGAATGTTACTGTAGGGTAGGAACAGGACATATTCTCAGAAACAATGATATATTGTACTTACACACATTGTCAATCAAGTATTGTCATAGACTTGATGTCAGGCATGACTTCTCAAAGTAACTCCTAGGTATAAGCTTGAAAAAAAAATTCAAACATCAAGATATTTGACAGTTCAGGTCAAAAAAAAAAGATATTTGACAGTTGACACAGGTTATTCTGCGCAGTCACTGGTAAGTGCACACATAGTCCAGGTTATGCTTTTGAATGAACAAGCAACACAAAATTCAAGTCAAATATGCTCACATCTTGACAGGTGGGCGCGATATGATCACAAGAACTTGCAAATCTTCGTGCTCATCTGAATTCCAAACCTGCAATAAAGAGAAAGATGATGTAAATACTAGAAAATAAAATTGATCCTCTAGGCATCACAGTTATCTCAAAATCTAGCTAAGGTAACAAAACAAATCATGATCACAGTTATGCAAATACTGGACGAGGCACCAGTCAAGCAAAGTAAAAAAGTAGATAATGACGAATCTGAGGACAAAGTTCTCTTGTACCTTGTGGGGATCATTTACAGGTACTGAAAATGTGCTATTTTGAAAGATAGGAATGTCCTGAGGCTCTCCTGGGTACTTCAGAGAACTTGAGCCCAACAAGAGCGTTCCTTTCCCTTTGAGGACAACAAAAACCTCCTCACACGAATGCCTGTGGATCGGCGTCCTTTTGCCAGGACCAAATGTCTGAAGCCACACTTCGACCTGAAGCGAAACATTTCACATCAAAGCAATTAAGAATCATGGAAGTATCTACACTTCTGATCAAACATGATACGTCAAATAAACCATATCTACACATAGTACAGCCGGTTCAGGCCACTGAACTCAACAATACTGACTGAAAAAGCGGAATGCAGTTCTTGAGGCCACGCTGAAGCAAGAAACTACGCATCATCACGGTGGCAGTACATTTATACAATGTCTATCATCTATCCATTCCAAAAGTAAAAATGACATATTTACAACACAGCGGCCCTACAGTTCATTCCTCACCTCCTTCATCCCGTGTGCGAGCGCGCCGGCAACAGTTATATGCGCAAATCCTTCCCTCCCATAGTTGCTCTGGTGCGTCTGGCTTATGTCTTTCACCAATGAATTGTCTGGGCACATTAAAATTGACACTTTCAGAATTACAAGAACAGTACTGAAACAAAGACAATCACTTCTACCGCTAAGCTAGTGACTCTTATGAATAGCCTCCTATAATCTATCAGATGCATCAGTTTACTGCACGCTTCCGTTCTACGACTAACCGAAGTGTGATCTTGGGGGCGCAGTGAAGCACTCAAGTTTGGAAATTTGGAGAGGGGTGGGCAGGGGACATCACAATCACATACCTCGGGGACAAGAAGACTCGGCTACTGGGAGGAAGGCCGCGGCGGCAGAGAGCATGGCGGCGAGGAGGAGGGCGCGGGCAGCGCCGACGAAGTTGGGCCCACGGGCGACCGTAGCGGCGGGAGGCCGAGGTCCACTCGCCATTTTCCTCTCTTGGCATTGCTTCTAGACAAGTCCTCTGGTTGCTCGGTCAATTCATCTGGCACCACTCGTAGCCGTCCAGCGAACATTTTTATAAGCCTGACACTCCCCTCACAACAAGATCTCTCTTTTTAATCAGGACCGTGAATGACTTTTCCACCCTCACCTTGGCCAGCAGGAGTCATGTCCCCCTCGCCGCCATTCCTCCGCGCAGCTGCCCCGTGCCGCCTACACGTAGCGGCCTCCGCGCAGCCTGCAGCGTGCTCCTCCTCCAGGGGCCCAAGATTCAGCCGCCGCCGTTGTCCTAGGTTCGAGCTCGCGGGCCAGCGATGAGGGACAACTCGTTCCTCAGTCGTTTCGTGGTCAAGAGGGGCAAAAAGGTTAGTTCAGTATTTGATTTAGGTCGACAAGAAAATGAAATAGCGATAATGTTGTTGTGAGATGCCAGTCAGATTTATGAGTAGTGTTGAGTGGATGCTCTATTTACTAATGTTGCTGATAAGATGGCTGTTTTTTATGAGTGGTGCCAAACTAATTATCGCCTGGTTGCTTAGTGTCTAGAAACAGGCAAACAACGTCTCATCTGGGTAGGATTAAACCATACGAAATTTTTTCGACGATTTATCGCTCAAAATTTTTTAAAACATAATTTTGGCCGAAATGAATTAGTTAAACTGGGTGGTTTGGATGGCTAATCTCTCGGTTTTTCTGGTTAGCTTTTTATTCAAACCAAAGAAAACCGAGAATGATTGTTAAGTTGAAAAAAAAAAGAAACAAAAAGGTTGCAAATGTTTGCTGCTAGCCAAAATGTTTGTTTTCATCAATGTATTTCATCCTTGCTTCATTTTATGTAACAATTGTTTTTCAAATTTCCAATTTGACCAAATTCAAATTCAGAAAACCAGATGTCAGCTTAAATGGAGCCGGACCATTTTGTTCAAAAACCGATTGGTTTTCGATGCTTTGGAAACCATGCATCTGATGAGCCATGTCACTCCCTCCCCAACTTCTTGAAACCTTGTTGCAATTCGCATTGGCAATTGGATAAGGCAAAAGAAGACGTTGCAATCAGAACATCTCCTGCTACCACGGGTTTACCATAATTTTGATTTTTTTAGTATGTTGGAGTAGTAGGACTAGACACATGCACGTGCGACTCATATGGCACCACTGGAGAAAGATGAACAATTTACTTATACTTCAACAAAGATATAAGCATATTACCAAGTGATGCACAAATGAGGTAAAAAAATAGTGATGCACACATACTTTGAAGTGGAACAAATGTTTGGATTGTTTGGATTCCTAAGATATGGTTCAAGATCAGGAGCTTACAGGCTGAGAATATAATTGATACAAGATGTACACCCTCTGGCTAGAATATAAGAGGTTTTGGGTTTGGTCCAAGTCAAACATTGTTAATTGTGATTATTGTAGTAGAATTTTCGTAAAGATTGATAGTACAAATGATATAATTAGATCCATTATGAAACAAAAATTATATATAATATACATATAACCTTTTTATTTAAAATATGTTATCTTTATTGATATCATTAGTTGAAATTAATAATGTTTGACTTTGATCAACTCAGTAATCCTTATATTCTAGGATGGAGGGAGCAATAGGAAAAAAAAGCATATTCATCTCTTTCTGAAGTGGGATAAATGTGGATTGAAGAGAATGTGCCGTTGCACTAGGATACTTGTTGAACTTTTCTGCGCATGTTGCATCAGGATGTGCTTGAAGGCTAGTCCATACTCAAAGATTGATTGGTGACGGTCCCATGGATGACGATCA
Source organism: Eragrostis nindensis (assembly GCA_012490785.1). Lineage (NCBI taxonomy): Eukaryota > Viridiplantae > Streptophyta > Magnoliopsida > Poales > Poaceae > Eragrostis > Eragrostis nindensis. The sequence continues at coordinate 23,629 of JAAXCT010003551.1, read as the reverse complement.
AATGACTCAAAGAGTATGGCTCTCGCGCTCGCTTTCCCCCTAGCTCTTGCCCTCGCTGCCGCTCCCATCGCCGCCACCTCCAGCCCAGCCACCAACCTCGCCTCCACCTCCGCGTAAACGCTCCCCCAAGCTTCACGTCTCTCCCCAGCGACTAGTACACTTCCTAGGGGAGAAGGTTTCAGGCGGAAGTCACTGCCAAGTTTCAGCCATCTGTCTCGCACCCGTCGTGACTAGAAGGAAGTTTCTTCATGATGCCTACTTCCATAGGCACCTTATTCGGCTCAACGAGGAAACAAGAAACGGTTAGTAAAGCTCTTCACTCCATCCTTGGAGGCGCTCGTGCGGGTTTTCATGTGTGTTTTACCTCTGAGACGCATTTTTGCTTTTCGGTTGCCACAAAATCTGTTGGTCTGCATATTTATGCTATTCGCCGAGTTATTGCGAAGTACTTGATGTTTATTTTCTTCTTTAGAGAGATGGTGGCTCTGAGTGGCAGAGAGATAAGAAGATTAGGGAGGAGGAGGAAGAAGGTCAGTGGAGCTCAGGTTTCTACTCAAGCTCCAGCCATGGTGCCCGCCACGGAAAATTTTCAAACTTGCAACAGTGACTCTAGCACTAATGGCGCTCACGAGGCAGAAGGCAATGTGCCCAATTGGTTCATATCCCAGCTTCATATTCTGGCAGCTTGGGTGCAAAGAAGCCTTTCCATGAGGCACAATCAGCAAGGGAAAGCGCATTGGCCCAAGATCCAAGCAAACGATACTGGCAGAGCCAAAGAAGTTAAAGCCTAGGAGAGGTCCAATGTGAGCAACGCCCAACAGTCTCCAAACAAGCGCTGCTACAGATGCTTGGGGCTGGGTTGCCTGGTTAGTCACTACATGAATGACATTAGATATGCCTAGCCTGCTTTAACTATTGTCATATTGCCAAATTTTGTTTTAAGAGAAGGGCTCAACAAAAGCAAAGGTGGCAGAAATTTATGCCCCCAAAACAAGGGAGTTAAATCAGACCACCCGGGTGCTTCTCCCTGCACTTATTATCCCTTGCCTTCTTGCCTACGCTCGCACGCCCGACTGGTCCGAGCAGAGGCTCCGGGAGCGTTTGCTCCTGTCGACCGGGGCTCGAGCCGTGGCACCCACTGGTACTGTAGCCGCTACAGTACCCAGAGAAAAAAATCCCCTCGCCCTCCTCGGGTCAAAGCACATAGTAAAGACTCGCGCTGATGCTCACAGCGGCCAGGTGAGTCCTTGTGTAGGATCGAGGAGGGGGTTCGGGGATTTTCTCGGCCTGCGTGATAGGCTCTTCTCCTTAGCAAATGCCGTCGGGGGCGGTCTTCCCCCGGCAGGTCGAGTTTTTTTATCCCTTGCCTTCTTCAAACTCTTCATCTTCTCCCACCAAAAGCACCAACATTGCAAACACCTCTCCGGAAAGTCTCAATCCTTCCTTGTTCGTGGTCGAGGAGCCAGAGGAGGAAGAAGAGCAGATGGCCAACTTCGCCATTCATCCCCTGCGGTTCCTTCCGCAGAAGTTGCCGAACAATGATGGTGGCGAGGATTATCTGCAACGCATTTTTGCGCACCTCCCCGACGGAGTTCGTCACCGGCATGAAGAGTACACGATCGCAGTGACAGAGGTCCACCTGACGATCCCGGAGCTCATAAACCTCATGCGCGCCACCAGGGACTACATTGAAGATGAGGTACTTATCTCGGTGCTGACATACAGTCAACATCCGGATGGCATCAGTCTGTATCAGCTTAGAAGTGCAGTTCAGAGGGAGCAACTCATGGCTCAGAATCCTCACTTGATCAGTGGCTTAGATGTGCATTTCATAAGGCTTGACCATGTCATCAACTTTAGAGATTCACCATATACCAGAAGGGGTTGCATTGTGCTGCTAGGGTTTCGTCTAGATTACATTGATGCCAGATCAACTGAGACAGCGTGCTCAGGGTTTGCTAAGTTACTTTAGTGGTTTGACAATCCAAGAGATAAGGCAAGAGTGATGATTGAATGCATGTATGATAGTGTGCTCACTGTCCCACGCAACTTGGTGCTTAGAATTGGTTTTGATTGGGGTGGGGAAGGGAGATCTTGGACTGCCAGTGTATATGCTTCGCAAAGATTTTCTGGATATTCAGTTGGTTGATGAGGATCTAACTCCACCTAATAATGGAAACCCTCATACTTTTGAGGACCATGAACTTCAGGGCATGGCAACCATGGTATGGCTCAACATGTCAATGAGCTCTTTGTTCTGCAGCAGCAACAACATGACTGGCATGCATGGGATCAGGTGGCTGATGCAGCTCATGCTACACAGGCTGCACATGGAGATGCACAAGAATCTGATCAGGATGAACAATCGGGAGTCTCTTCTCCTTCTGTTTCAGGGTCTATTTGTGAGAGGACAAGGGGTGAAGGGGGAGATTTGGATAGTGAACAACCAAGGGAGACAAATGCAACAACAAATAGGCCTTTGAATGCAAACATGTTCCATCCATTGTAGCATCACGACCAACCAACTCCTCCCGCCTTACAGTTAAGGAAGCAACATCAACAGGAAGAACAAATAGTTAGCATCAACCTCAACACAATGAGATTCAAGATGACTATCAGTGGAGATTGGTTGCCAGCCACCAATGCGAACAGAAATGATCCAAGAAACATTGATCAACATGTAGAGCTTGTGTGCATTCAGAGAAACACCCAGCAGCAGGCTCAAGTTCAACTTGATCATCAACAGGTTCAGGTTCAGCTGCAACAACATAATGACAACATGTAGCAAATCATCCCACATTCCTCTGCTCATCAAGTCCCTCCTACAAAAAAATACTCAGGAACAGTCAGGGCACAACCTTTATGGAGAACTCAAGAAGATGATTCAAGCTACTCTCAACTCACAAGCACAACATGGCAACACCAGTAATCCAAGGGTATCAAACTTTCAGGCAAACATAGCAGCAACCTTGGGTGTAGTACCAGCAGCTGCAATTGGTGGGTGCCTCATGGTCAGATCAGCTTTATGGAGAACTAAAATGCAGCTTCGGAACAGCTTGGCAATTGCTTATTCCACTCCAGGTTGGGCTGGGATCCCCATTGATCACCAGTCCAACTCGTGGGAACTTAGGGATGTCATTGTGAGGTAGTGGCAGCTTATCATTAAGCAATCGATCAGTAGGCCAGTCATTGTTTTCTTAGACGGAGTCAAACTCCGTTTAAACAGTGTTTAAACGCTAGACAGGTGGCCACCGTCTATGCTTAATTAAACGACTATTTACCCCATTTAAATGACCGTTAGCCCGTTTAAATAGCTGTTTAAATAGATTAAACGCTAAACGATGGTCGACCGACTTTCTACCGTTTATCATCTAGGAAATCATTGAGGCCAGTTAAGGGTGTAGATCCTTTGCCAACTGAACATATCACTGGTGAGGTGATGTCATATGCTCATACACCTGTACATGCAGAGGATGCTTATGTTATGGATGGTGCATCGCTGAGGAGAACCATCACCATGAGCTTCCAGCATGTTTGTATGTTTGCAGCCGTTATCATTGTTGTCTGCTCTGTTTTGTTTGTTGCTATCGTCTGACATGTTTGATTGTCGAATCACAAAGAGCATACCGACTTCAACTGTACATGCACACCCTCTGTGAGGATAGGTGTAGTCAGCTGAAAAACAACGTTATTAATGGATAGTAGTCAAAATCGGAGCAATATAGGCTCTGGAGTTGGAATATACTTAGAATATCCGCGGCTTAAACTCAGAAGATAAGCAGAGGGCAGTCAGGATGTTAGATTATATTTGATAGGTTAGATTATATATCTAGAACTGCCATACATATCCGGGGAGGTGTCTTGCCCTCCAATCTTGTACTCTCATGTATATCAGCTGAGAGGCTCAATACAATACAATACAATACAATACAATCCATCATATTATACAACAATATATCTATCTCTCTTACAGTCAACAGCACAATAAGAAAACTACATCATATATAAATATAAAAAACAGTACTTGAAATAATAACAAAAGATAGATACTTGCGTTCAAAAAAAAAAAAAAGATAGATACTCATGATTTTATTGTAGCTTGTAGTCATAACTCGGCTCCAATAATTCACACAAGTGAATTTTCCCTTAAATTCTCAAAATGCTTATAATTCTGTAATATTTGCTGAGTGGAACCTGTTTCATAAGCACTGTCATGGCAAATCCAGCTCCGAATCCCAAACCAACAAAAATAAATAGAGCCAGATCGACATGATCTAGGGGATTGCTTGGTTTGACTTCATTTGTCTGAGTTGAGCTGTTGCATTTTCTGGACAAAGGCGGTCCACAAAGCCCGGTGTTCCCTAGATATGAGTTGTTTTCAAATGTGGCAAATTGCCTTGTCTGTGGTATTATTCCTTGTAAATTGTTGTTACATAAATCAAGGGTTTCAAGAAATGTGAGATCTGTCAGTTGCTGTGGAATCTCCCCAGAAAGGTGGTTCCAGGACAGGTCTAGTGACTCCAGTTGGCTTATCTGGCCTAGTTGGGGTGGAATATTTCCTGTGAAGGCATTGTGGGACATATTCAGAACGTGGAGGGAAACAAGTTTCCCAATTGATTTTGGAATGGGACCTTCGAATCTATTATTCGAGAAGTCGATTGCGATTAAAGTACTTAAAATCCGTGCAAACGTCACATACTGCCCCTTGTATGTTATCGCAACAGTATCTTGGTAGTAGTAGGACGATGCAGGATGATCAATGATCTGTCCCGCGTCATTGAAATTTGCCATCATAGATCTCAATCTCTGAAACCATTTCACTTTAAAATTTCCTGTGAAGTTATTGGAGGCAATATCAAGGATTTGCAGCCTAGTGAAGTATTCCCCAAACATGTCATTTCCAGGAATATCGCCTACTGAACCATAGAATTTGTTGGATCGCAGGACAAGAACACGAAGATTGGGCATCCCCCCAAGCCAAGATGGAAAAGTACCAACCATTTGATTGTCACCAATGTCAAGAACCTCCAACTTGATGCAGTTAGAAAATGACGGAGATAGGTGCCCTTCAATGTTATTGCCATGTAAATTAATTGTCTCGAAATTACATTGACCTTTGATATTGTCAGGTAACCTTCCTTTGAAATTATTCCCTCTCAAATTTAGTATAGCCAAGCTTCCATCTTCTATTAGGCAGGATGGTATGAACCCAGTAAAGTTGTTATGTGACAGGTCAAGGACTCTAAGGATTCTGGCACTGCAAACTGAATCTGGTATATGTCCAACTATATTATTGCTAGACATCTTGAGATAGACTGTGTGGCTAAGATATGCAGTAAAATTTAGCATAACTGAAGAGAATCTATTATTTGAGTAGTCCAAAGTTCTCTGGGCATTATCTGTAATCCAGTGATTTTCTGATGGAATACTTGGCATGGGGATCTGGCCCTGAATCATATTGAAACTGATATCAAGAGACGCCAATCGACAGCTAGGGAGAACATACGAATTGAGTTGCATATCTGTGAACATGTTGCGCGAAAGATTCAAATATGATAGGCTAAATTGCCAGTTATCCCATATCCAATTGGGTATGGTCCCATGAATTTGGTTGCATGAAATGTCCAAAATATTGACATAAGCAAGATGCATCAAGAAACTAGGAATTTCAGTCATGCTGCAAGATGCAAGCCATACAGCCACAATTTTAGGGAGTAAGGGGAATGTAGAGTTACTTCTTTTGTCATCCTTGACGATCAACTTGTTATTTGAGAGATCCAACATAACAAGCCTTCTTTGTCTCCAAAATGAGGTAAGTTGAACCAAACCTGTTAAGTTGTTTGATCCAAGATCCAGGACCACCAAACTTATGAGTTCAAAAAATGATGCCGGGACCTGTCCAGTTAATTTATTTTCTCTCAACCTAACAACTTGCAAGGACAAAGGGACTGAATCAAACTCGTGTATGGGTCCAAATAGATTATTCGAGTAAAGATGCAGTTGTTTCAGTTCTGGAAAAGTGAATAGATAATCTGGAACCGTTCCTGCATTCAAAGTTAACAATGTTCATGAATAGCATATTACAAAAACAGAGGAAATTTGTAAAGCTTCCTTTTAAAGAAGTGATAGAAAACTGAGAACACAATGTCTCCTGTCCGATGAGTTAATTCCATCATACTTTCTGTTCATTTTGCTACCCTATGTTGTGTGAATCTGTCTACAACAATATCTATTCAGTAAATGCATAGGTTTTGCATTTTATCTTACCGGCAAGATCATTCTCTGAAAAGTCCAAATAATTCAGTCGAGTCAAATTGATGATTGTTTTTGGTATTGCTCCTGAAAAGTGGCAACCCGCAAGCACTAGCACCTTTAATTTTTTTAGATGTCCAATTGCAGGTGGTATGGGACCTGACATATTGTTAGAATAAGAGATCTCCAAGCTTCTTAGTTTTCTTAAATTGCCTATGGAAGATGGTATTGTCCCGGATAAGGCACAAGCAGAGATTCTCAAGGCTGTCAAATTCTCAAGTTTGGTAAATGAAGGTGGTATTGGGCCGGAGAAGCTACAGGAACTGATTTCCATGCTTTTCAAGTTTGTGAGGTTATCAAGCCAGGGGCTCATTATCTCAATATTGCATTCAGATAGTGCCAAGCTTGTCAAACTCTTCAGGTTTCCGAACCATGAGAAGGAATTTCCTAACTCCCATGTAAAACCAAAGAAAGAGAGTTGCAGATTTTGCAGAGACTTGAGCTTGTTTACAAATAAATGGGGAGGTTCCATGGTAATTGCTCTTCCATCAAGACCTAACTTCATTAGAAAAATGCTGCTACTGAAAGAGCTCAGTTTGATATCAGAAAAACTTGTTGACATTATATTCAGAGTCTCTAAAGAACTGGCATCTGATAACTTTGTCAATTGCCCTGAAAGTTCATAGTTGTATGACACATCCAGCACTTTCAGATTCTTAAGTGCAAAGATCCTTTCAGGAAACCACCCAACGAAACTGTTATGGCTGAGTTGAAGAGAGCTTAAATTTTGAAAATCCGCAAAGAATTCAGGAACTACACCTGAAATTCCAAAATTTTGGCAAAGATTGATCGTGGTAAGGGAGCTAAGAGTTGACAGGGAGGAGTGGATACCACCCTGGAGGCTGCAGAACCTCATACTAAGAACCTGAAGCCAAGGAACGGATTTACCTAGTGCACGGCTCCAGTCTTCTCCGCTGCTTGAAATGTCAACTCCATCGAGGTATAGTTCCTTCAGATTGGCTAGGTTTGCTACTAACCTCTCGAAACTGGGGTCTTGGAGCACCAGAGAGTTGTAGTGGGCGGTGGCAGCATAATTCATGGTTTCAAGGTCCTCAATGACGTGGAATGAGGAAAGATCCAGTGAGACAAGGCTCGTGAGTTTGCTGATTGATTCGGGGATTTGTCCATGGAACCCAGAGTAGGAGAGGTTGAGGTGAGTTAGAGCGGAGAGCCTTTCAAAGCCAACGGTTGGGATGCGTGATCCACCGAAATCATTCATACTGAGGTCGAGGCGATGGAGAGTGGTAAGGTTGAAGAGAACCTGATCAAGATTGTAGCTGTACAAGCCACGGCCACTGATGTCAAGAACGGTGATATGTCCGAAGACACTGTCACATCCAACACCCTCCCAGAAGCAGCAGTCGGTGCCGGCATGCCATGAAGGGAGTGTTGTTGAGGAGTAGTCGAAGATGAAGGATTGTTTCAGTTTGAGGAGTGCTTCAGCCTGGTCCGGATGGCACGAAGGAGCTGTCGTGTTTCCATGGTAAGTGGATGTAGCTGGTGAGTGGAGGTTTATCAGTATGAAGAGGAGCAGCAGCAGATGACTAGCAGGAGCCATTTGGTCTGCTTGCACTTCAGAACATACAGAAAAGAAAACAAAGTGCACCAATATATAGAGAACTGCTCACACGGTCAATTTATCCGACACACAAGCATTTTGCAACTTTTTAGAAAAAAAAATCGTAAACAATCATGTTCATAGCAAACATGGAGTTAGTCCTTCAAATGATCATTTTCAAAATCCTCTTAAATATCAAGATTTAGCGCACGAACGCACACAGTGTCACTTCTTGCAGATGGTGAACAACCATATTGTTTCTTTTCCATTTTATTTCTTGATAGGATGAATTCGATGCTAAACTGTTACGGATTTTAATTAAGTTCATGTGTAGTATTTGTTGCAAAAAAAAAAGTTCATGTGTAGTATGTATAGGATACTTCGACATGGAACATGTGGAATCCGGGATATCGAAAACCATGGGCACAAAATCCGTTTTTATTCCATCCATGTTTTTGATTTCCACAATAAGGAATGGAAATATATCTAAATTGGTTAGGGCAATATGGTGAAAACTGCAGTCTGCAGGTTTCCAACATTTTTAGATGGTTCCTAGAAGTACATGATATTCTCCTAAACTACAGCTATCGTGCTCAGGAGTCAGGACCATTCTCATTTTGAAAATATAAATCAAGCCACTGAAGTCGTCCCACTAATTGAGTGGGTGCCATGGCTTTCCACGTTTCCGATCACATCAGGAAGATTGATGGCTGGACTGACTTGTTCACTGGGGTGCACATTCACACAGGAGGCGCTGCCACGTTTCCAATCACATCAGGAAAGCGAAAGGGCTTGTATTGTAGCCGGTTAGAAGACTTTCACCAGCATCTCATGTCCTGGGTTCTGAGTTCGACTCTACGCGGAAACGAATTCTTTAGGACTTAACGTCGTTATGTTTCAGCGGTAGACGATGTGACTGTCAACAACGAGACGCTAGTAGTGACTTCGTCAATATCGAGAATTTGCTGGCTTAATTTTCGAAGATGCTCATAGAGGTAGGGTTTGCATATATACGTTTATAAGAGTGAGTGTGTGTGCGTTGTGAGTGTCGGAGTTGTACGCAAAAAAAATCAGATAAGGAAAATCAATGGCTGGACTGACTTGTTGGCTGGGGTGCACATCCACAGGAGGATAAGGCTGCTTGCATTTGGACGGAAGCGATAACGTCACCATAAGCCCATAATCGTATGGCTGGATCTTTTCGAAAGGGGATTGCAAAATCTCACGCGGGTATTTGAGAGCCCTCCAGCACCTGAATATTTGTGTGACCGTGATTCCTCCTCTCCTCTTTCTCTCCCAGCTATGATAAGCCTCTGAGCTCCTCTTCCAGCTCCAGTGACCCCTCCGACGAGATGGCGGTTGGGCAAGGGTAGGGGCGGGGGCGGGGGCGAGGACGACGACGGCGGAGGTGGGAGGCAGCGGGGGAGGAATAAGAAGGAGGCTGCCTCGCGGGCTAGGGTCTCCCCGGAGGTCCGTGCCGGGCTACATATTATGTAGCCCATTTCACGATGAATCTAGTTACATACTTACATCATTTTTGTATTGTCAATATTTATGGTTTTTTCGTAGTCAAAGTTTAAAAAGTTTAATTTGAGATAAAACTAAATAGACACTATATTTGTAGACGGAAGGAGTATTTAGCATCATCTCAGTATTCAGTAAAACACAAATCTATGCATATATTTTGTTGATGACACGATTAAATTTATAGTGCCACTTCTTAAATGTACTGCAAATAGAAATGTTGCAATCATAGATACATCTCTTATCCACACATAAAGATTAACGTTATGCCAGATCTGTTATACAGGCTTGCCTGCTGAAACTTGTACCCGGTCTTCCTTCTGCTATGTCACTGCAAGAAACAATCAACTGAATGGTTCAGTTCATGATTTTCCCCATAGAGGAGAAAAGGAAAAGACCATAATAGACATTTGGAGGCAAGTACGCACTACAGTGCGAAAATTCATATATATCAAGTTCTGATAGGGACATTTGTTCTTTGTTGGATTGCAGAAGACAAACAAACAGAATAAAATACAAATTAACGAATCAGTTCACACAGAAGGTCTTTTTCTTTTAAAGAACGTGAGGAATGCAAATTGTAGAAACAAACTTTTTGCTATTCCATTCGGTTTTGATATGATCATCTGCCAAAAGTTCATCCGCAGTTTTCAAGCAGTACTCACCAAGAGCCTAGTCCTGTTAGTTCTAAAGGATACAGTTTGTTTATAAACATTGAATCTATTCAAAGCAAACTAATAATAAGAAAAGTTGATTAAATGTACATCACCTTGTCCGTCAAGTACAAGCTATCTAAAACAGCAAACCCAGCAGCAACGCCGCCTTCATCTGATGAAGAAACTTTTGTTCGCATCAAGTAACCACATTGTTCATTGATTACCACCTTATCTTTGTTCCTAATCAGAAATTGGGCCATGCCATATTCTTCATCAGAAAAAAAAAAGAAAACGCCATCATATGAGGAGCACTAGCAGCATTTTAGTTTAAAAGCAATCGTACCGCTAGTAAGATCCATATATTCCAAGCTCAGATATTGCAAGGCCCTCATGGCAAACGCCACCACGAACAAGATTAGCAAGACAAGCCTTTGGGAAGATCCTTTGCATCAATATATAGGCTGCACGCGCATCTCCTCCTTGCGTCTGGAGTCTGATAAGTGTTTCTCGTAAATCAAGGCCGTATATATTGTTCCCTGTATACAAATAGCATATCAAGAAGAGTAAGAAACAGTATGCATATGTTAATGTGGATACCAACCTCCGCCTTCACGTTGCGGCTTCAATACAAACAACTCAGGTTTTTCAATTGCAGTCTTAATAATCTCTTTATCATCCAAGCCCCATAACCCAGCAAAACAATTACGCAGCTTTGCAATTTCCTCTTTATTGTCAAGGAACCTATAGAAGGAACAAATGATGATTAGTAAAAGCTTCTGGTTTTTACTAAAAATGAAAAAAGACCACTAACTGATCTGATCATCACACAATTAAGCAGAATAGGAACAAAGAGTACAACATGGCCTTCTAGCACCGCATTTATTTATGAGGTTACGTAGATCTGTACTGTTTTCATATGCACATCACAAGACTAATCAAGTGTGCACTACCTTTTATTACTAAAGAAATCTAATCACCTTTCAAGGACATTAGGCTTTGCTAGTTCTTGTTGAATCTTTTTGGTTCCCACCAAATGATATGATATTGTAGGACACTTCACAGCAGAAGATTTTTCCATCAAAAGTCTTGCACTCCATTCCTAGAATATACAGGAAGTTTGTCATGGTGATTTAAGCATATCATCATACAAAATCAACCGATATGCATCCACATAATAGACGGCAAAGTGTTGAAATAGCTGAAAGATTGTTGTTTCTCAGAGGAAAACGTAAAATAGAAGCTCTTTGCTGAAAAGAAGGGGGAAAAAGTTGGCATGTATTCATACTGCTTCAGAAGGATAGTCATCTGGTGTATAGCCAGCTCTATAGTACACCACAGCAACTTTCTTGCCATCTCTGCATTTTTTGAAATAATTTAAATTCTAAAGAACATAATGTAAGGTTTGATGCTACTCCTGGAGGCTAAACAATACATCTATAGATACATACACCAGAAGAGTTCCATCTGGGAGAACCTTGCCTTCGGCCTCCACCTGTGACAAGGTTTTCCTAATAGTCGTTACACCATGTGTAAAAAATTGTCAAGGGACCACAAGTTTAGCTGTATGACTTCTCATATTGCAAAACTATAAAAAATAAATAGCTAACAGATACTTGAAACACTATAAAAAATTTGACAAGTTTGGTTGGATGACTTCTGACATTGCAAAATATATAAAAAAGAAATGGCTATCAGAGAGTAGGTGCGCTGTCCAAACAATATCTAGTGAATTTTGCATGCAAACTGGTAAAAATAAACAGGCTGCTCTAAACAGTACTTTGGTGCAAGGTAATGTCAAGATTGAACTCTAGTTATGCAATGGAAAACAGAAGGGGGAAAAAAAGAAATAATGCTTATAGAGATGAAAAGATAAGTGAACAAAGCCAAACCAATAAGTATTTAAGTCAGTAAGCAAGCATCAGATAGAGGAAATTGTTGTTCTGATAATTTCAGAACAAAAAGGGAAGCAGAAAATAAAAGGATATGATTCTTTCAAATGTTTGGCAAGCCAGTATTGGTCCATATTTCTTTCTTCAGGCTGAACAATCATCATAACTACAGCACTGAGAAATTTAAGAAAGGAACGGCAGTTAAAAATCAGTAACTAACTACATCACAGTTAAAAATATATATGTCCAACTAGAGCATACCAAACCTTTCAACATTAAACTCAGCCCATTCTTTGGCCAATGCTTCAGCAAATTTACTACTTGCTGCATTTGATGGAACCCTCTTGGGGTCCAGGCTTAATAAATTTCCATAGTGATTAATTAAGGTCCTGCATTGCAATAAGTGAATATTCAGTTTGTATATTCACTTCATTGAGGACTCAATAGTAATGCTAATTAAAATGAAGTAATAAGAACCCTCAATCCATAAAACAGAGACAACTCAGAGTACATGCATTGATAAGAAATGGAAGCAAATTGTATGCACAAAACTATGTTTTTCTTTAATTCCCTTGACCATTACAGAACTTGAAGCATTCGATAGAAAATATTTAGTACTAAACCTACACACTCAAGTTGCCCCAATACAGATACGAGTTGGTAATTTATAAACATAGAATGTCATTACTTCTAAATTGATAAATTACAACTCGTATCTGTTAAAAATAGTAGCATTACAAAGAGAAAAAGTGCTACTTAACTGGATCATGGTATCTACTTGCAATGTAAAAATATAATAAAACATAGTGGGCACAAAAAAAAGGCCTACGTTATAGCATGTGTCACTTAGCAAATCCTACAAATCTATGAAGTTTTAAGAAGTCAACATCCTTTTTTCTGATAGATTTTGAAAAAAGAGAATACCTTCATACACAGCAAAAAGATATTAATTGTTATACGTTACCTGTGAAGCTCACTTACTAAGGAACCAAGCCCGGGAAATGATGCTGAAATAGTGTTGAGCTCTATTTGAAGAAGAGAACTTGTTTCTGAATCCAGCATGTAATCTGATCGGTGCAAGCCTAAGCGAATATTCTGGCAAACATTTAAGAACTTTTCAGTACTTCCATACACATGCCGACTCAAAGAACTTGGAAATAATATACAGCCATGGATCTCAGTTTCAGAAGTTAGCTCAGTGGTGAATATTAAAGAATTACCTCCTCCTTATTTATCGACATCATTTTCCTGTGAATATCTAGTAGCCTAGATGTGAAATCATCAACCTGCCTTGTTCTGAAATTAAAACATGATAAATCTCTATCATCAGTGTAACAGTTCCTTAGAAAATTTTAATCTGTAGCCTAAATGCTTGTTTTGATTACTCAATATTAGACAGGTTGTTGCAAATTTTGAACAATCGGATTCAGGGAGCATATGTGCACTCTGGTTGAAATGGATGAGTCATATGCAGAGAAATTAGTAGGATTTGAGTTGCAAACAGAACTCTGAATGAAGAATAAAATATAAACAGAATTTCATATGGAAAATAACTACTTAGACAAAGAATCTTGCAAGAAAATCCCCATCCAAGCTAACACGGTCCACGAGCTTGTTTAAAAATGGGAGCCAACTCACACGCCTGCCTCCAAAAGGATTCTGGAAGCTGCGTTGGGAGTAGGGAGAATGGAGCGTGAACTAAACAACACCAGGGACTGTGCTGATCTCTGCGAGAGGTTACAACAATGTTTGGTCAGGGACTCAGGACTCAGAACAATAGTTGCAAGTTCTGTCTTCCTGAGTTCTGTTCATTCCCCAAATTTCACCTCAAGGTCCATTATATATATCAAGAGTAGCCCATTCATATTATTAAGTTAATTGTCTATCCAAAATCAGTACCACCAAATGTTAATCAATTTGCTACTCCTTGCAAGTGTTCCTGGCACCAATCGTTTCCCAGACTTCAATAGGTAACAGAAACAACAGTGAATAAAAGGGATTAGGAATGGTTGTACCTAGTCTTTCGAAAGGTGGAATCTTTGCACGCATCTCAATTTCTAGTCCAATCACTCGTACAAACAACCGAGGGCAAGAAGCTTACCGGCTCCGAGCGGTCAACAACGACGAGGCCGTGCAGCGCGCAACACGCGGCGGCCTCACGCGCCATCTCTCCCGCCTCCGGGAAGCCCGTGGACGCCGGGTTCCATCCAAGCCCGGCATCGCGGCGGCGCTCATCGGCGGCACGGTGGTGCTGAGCTCTCAGGGCGTTTTCTTGAGGGTGTATTTGCAAACTGAAAGCTCAACTGTCAATCATCCGCCGTGAACTCGGATCGAGTGAGCTTTATGAGAGGGCGCGCCAATTCGCGGAAGGCAGAGGTGGGGGCTTCGCGAAAAGCAGCATAGTCACATTTCGTCTTCTCTGGTTCCTTTTTCCTTTTCCCTCGCCGTGGAGAGTGGACTACTGGACTCTGCTTCACATTCGCCTTCTCTGCTTTACTGGGGGAGTCAGCCTCCCAAAAGAATAATTCTTCCTCCACTATAAACAATCTTTCAAATCATTGTCCCCTTTTCAATCAGAAATTTTCTGAGGGGCAACCACTAACCAGCGTCCATCAATAGTGATATCTGAGTTGGGGGCTAAAATTTTTTGGGTTCTCAGGATATCTTGATATAACTTATCACCACTTTCAGTTCAATTTCAGCAGACGATTTCTTGTTTCCCCTTCGATTAAGGCTTCGCCTTAGTAATAAAAAAAAGAGAGGGATAAGTAGTGGCGGCTCGAAATGCTCTTTCTCCTGCAAAATTGTCTACAAGCTTTGGCAATACTAAAGTTTATTTCCTTTGACGAGAATCGAACAAATGATTGCCTTTCAGTGCTTACTTGTGACTAGATTCGTGAAGCTTTTGTATGGAAGGCGGCTAGGCTCGTTCCTCAAGGCAATCTTATTTTCCAATCTCAATGACAGCACTCATGGCATGGCAAAAATGGTATGTGCATGGGAAGTACTGTTGCTTAGCTCGGGAGTATTGAGTAGCACTGTATCACATTAACCAGATCCGATTATGTTAAAGACAGAACACATCCACCAGATATCATACAAATAATGTAATCCTTTTAGTAACAATTTTTTTGGCAGCATTATTTGGCAGTTGACATAATGCACTGGATTTGCCAGTTGCATCTCTGGTACCAATCCCCTCACTTGTAAGATCGATTAATGCAACCGCAGGACAAGCAAAATTACAGCTCTTGTGCTCAGTGAAGTAAATCAGTAATTCTAACAGCCCTCAAAACCCACGACTCATATAATATCAGGAAATGTAATCGGACTCTAAATCAAACAAGAGTTATATATCAGTATACGTAATGATATATATACAGAGAGAGAACCAGGAGACACGCATCTCAGGCAGCACAGGATTCTTGATCTCACAGGTATGGGCCAGGCACAAACCTTTTCTACTTTCATCTAATTCTTTCATTGACAGATGCTTTCCTCTTCTATTGTCTGCATGTTGAACTTGACAAATTCTAGCCGTCACAGTTTGTGTTCTTCTTCGAAGGATTTGTTGCTACCGATTCAATCATCAGGAACGATCGTCATCTATCATCAGGTTGCATAATTTAATCTGCATGCAAAACCATTTAGTCTTAGTCCACCACACGATCATCATTAATCATGATAATGTAAATTTTGTATCCTCTCATGTCAAGTCTTTATGTTTCAGTTACCAATAGTCCAATTGTGCAAAAAACTTTAAGAGAAATAAGACCAGGAAAAATAATTATTCAGATCATGAGCAAAAATTTTTAAGAGAAAAACAGTCCAATGGAGCAAAAAATTTATATCCTCTCATGTCATCATGATTCTGATGCAGATTCTGGGCAAAAATAAATCATTCAGATCATGAGACCAACATGACCCCGTTAAATGTAGTAAGTGATTCTAACACACTCATTTGCTGGCCAAATAACGAGAATCAGAAATAAATATAATCATACATATAGCTTGCTGTTCACCTATTGGTCTGCTGCAGTTCTTAGAGATGCATCTGCGAAGTTGAAAAGTAAATAGGAAATACCATGTCCTACCACTAATTTGCTTACCTATCCATTATTGAGTAATTGTACCATTAAAAAAGACCATCGATTAATCATTTTGCAAAAAAAGAAAATCATAACCTGTGAGGCAATTCAAAAAACACCTTTCAAGCACTCTGTTTAAACAACCAAACTACAAAGGCGCAGAGCAAGAACTCACCCGACGCATACAGCTAAAACACACAATAATAATGTGGCACATATGAGATATTCTGGACATGCAGGAACGTTTCTAGACAGTATCGTGAGATGCTTTTACATGTACTGTGGGGATAAAAAATAATTCCTGGGCGAAGTGAATCAGAAAATATAATATGCCTTTATGCTCATCTGTTTCTTCCCCGATACTGTGTATTCAGATGCATAATAATAGAGTATAACATGTAGAAAAAAGTAGCAAACAAAAATTATTCAACTAAACTGTAACGAACAAACACAATCTGTAATATCACTACTTACCGAGGCAATCAGCAAACACCTTGCAGGCAAAAAACTAAAAGAAGCTCAAAATAAAACGGCTACTATGGATTCCTAAACTTACTACCCAAATCAAAAACAATGAGAGAGAGAGAGAGAGCTGAAACTGAGAATGGTGAATATAATTTAGCCCGTGCATGTGCACGGGTGTGAATGGCTAGTGTGGGGGACGCGGCGCGGGGCAACTGCAGAAATCGGGTCATCCATGGCGACGACCTAGGAATCCAACTGTTTCACATGCTTCTGAGCTTCCCTTAAAGTTACTAGTACTGCTCTAAATGAAACAGGGTGTTTGGTTTGGACGGAGAATTTCCTCCGGCTGCTCCTGCCTGCTGCTGCTACAGTAACGTGTTTGCTACGTGCGCGAATCCTCCGCTACAGTGTTCTCTCTCACTATTGAAACTGCACTGCAACTGCATCCTCCAACCGAACACCCCCGAAATATGGTGACAACGACCTGCTAGCTCTGCTCATGCATGATGGAGACTGTGCCGTACATTTCTCAGGTCTAATGCTATGTCTGTTTAATTTCCCTTCAAAAGGTCCGACTTGGAGGGCATCAGAGAAGCATACAATGTTTTTGAATCATACTCTGCTTCGGGTAACTTGTTCGTCGAATCATTAACCGCAAAGCAGTTTTATCTTTTGAACATTGGACGGAACAAAGCAGAGAACTGAATAGTACTGCTGGTTTTCAAGGACCCAGCTGTGGATCTCACTCTCTTTAAGCACGTTATACAAAGCAAACAACTATGACAATATGCACAGTGTAGACACATATTAATCAAACATTCTTTGAGCCGTCCAGAATAATGTATTTTCAATAGAGTTTCTTATTTCAATCACAAGCGTGTAAAAGTGTAAGTATTGTCTGCCTTGGGGCGTATATTATGTTGTGGTAACTGTGAATAAATTTTGCGTACCTTTTCTATTTGTATGATTTGGGGAAATAAAAGAATATTCGATGTCATTGTCCATATTGCCCTTCTTAACCAATTATTTTCCCCTAGGAAATGAGCAACTCTTATTAAGCCAAATAACTGTTTCACATAAAACTACGTGTATTTGAAACTGAAGAAATCAGTTTAGCCTTATATTCCCCTATTGTTTCCATACAGTACCATATTATCGATTACATCATTTTTAGGTCCATTTTGTGGTGACAAAGTTTATGGCACTGACCACGATTAGAGAATGTCGTAACAGAGCAATATACGATATTACGAACAAGCTGCAAAGTGTCCCTATATACTGTACTCTTGCAGAAGGCTCAGTATTTCATATGAGGATTATTTCTGGCATATATAGGTTCTCAAAGGTCACGTATGAGATATGTACGGTCTCACTATTGCCTGGGAACCTCTTGACATTTCAAATCCTTTGTGGAAATCAATCTCTGTAGCATCACAATAGTTTGAATAATTATCGAAGGAAGCATGTCTTTCTTTATTTATTATCCTTAAGATGATACTTTTAAGCAATACGTTGAAATTCTTGGTGACAAAATGCATCCAAATGAATAGAACATGAACACATCATAAAATTAGGTAAAGTTTATTTTATACACAGTACCATTTGATCATATTTTCATAGCAACATCATCTTAGGAGTCTGATCATTTTGTGATGCAAGATGATAAGCGTGCCTTTGCTGACGACAAATTAGCCCAACGCGTCTCCCTTTCTCTTCTTTTGTGCCTCAGCCATCACGAGGACGTAGCTCTCAATGTCCTTATTGAGGGCATCGATTTTCCCATTCTTCCTCCAATGATATGTTTAATCTCCCAATCTCACCATTTTTCCTTGTTGTAGTTCTCAAGCACCTCAATTTTGGACTTAAGATTCCTTGCTTCAGCCTTCTCAGCATCTAGTTCTTTCTGGACTGAATCCTTCTCATGAATAAGGGTGTGAATGCTTAGCCTCAAGTTCATCATAGGATGCTTTAGTTGCGACATAGAAATATGAAGCTCCTCCAAATAAGCTCTAAGCTTCTCAGCCTGAGCATCCTTGTCACCGCCTATTTCCTCAGCCGCTCCTTGCTGCCTGGATCTCCCTCCACTTCCTCCTAAGGTTCTCCATTCCTTCATAATCTTTGCCTTCAACACACTAAATTCCATTTGGAGCCTCTTTAACCTCTGCTTCTGACTGGATATAATTCCGCTCTATCGTCAGAACATCCGATCGGAGCTTCTCATTTTCACCTTTAGTAAATCCTTGTGGGTCTGGGTTTCCTCTAATATTTGTTAATATTCTCTAATTCCTTTGTCCTTTCAGCATCAAATGCCTTGACAATAGCTTCCTTTGCCTCTGCCAGTGCACCCAATTCTATCTGGAGCCTCTTAACCTCAGCTTCAGACAAACTATATCTTGCTCCGTGGTCGAAAGCTCTGATCGCAGCTTATCATTTTCGCCCTTGTCAAATCAAATTAGTCTGTAGTTCCTCCACCATCCTCTTATGATCTCCAATTCCTTCATGAATTTTTCCTTCTCAGCACCCAAATGCTACTGCAGCTGCCTCCTTCGCCTCCACCAATGTATCCAACTCCATCTTGATCCTCTTAATCTCTTCTTCATGCATACTATTTTTCTGCTCTGCCATCAAAACCTCCGAGCGAAGCTTGTCGTTTTCACCCTCCAGCAAATCTTTCTTGGCTCGGATTTCCTCTAGCTTCCTCTTGAGATCATCATATTCCTTCATGATTTCTTCCTTCTCAGCATCGAATGTTCGCAGCTGCCTCCTTCGCCTCCGTCAACGCATCCAATTCCATCTTGAGCCTCTTAAACTCCTCTTCAGACAAGCTATATTTCTCCTCAACCATCAGAACCTTCGATCGAAGCTCATCGTTTCCCCTTCACCACCTCACACTCCCCTTCTTCGCCACGACATCGGCCTCTAATTCCCTTTTCTCAGCCATAAACGCATGGAGCTCCGACTCCAAAGACGCTGCCCGCGCATCCACCTCTTCCTTCTGGGTCCCCAGCACCTTCAGTTCATCCACCTTCGCCTTAATCTGCTCCTCCAATTTCTGCCCGGGACGCCTCTGCAGCGTCCTTGTACTCTTGCAAGCTCCTCTCCACCTCTTCCTTCTGGCTCGAGGACTCCTGAGCTTCTTCGCCGTCTCCTCCAGCTCCTTCTCCAGTATGCTCTTGTCAAAGGAAAGCAGGGCGTTCTGGCGTTCCAGCTCGAACACCCTGCCCCGCAGCTTCGTGACCTTCTGGGACAGGGACGTCACCCTCTCATCAGTGAAGAGATCTGCAGCATAAGTTTCGGTTCAGAGGCAATGTTAGAGGAGAGATTAGATTGTATGTTTTGGTCCACCTGCAAACCACATCTTGTGCAGACGTGGAGTGGTCGACGACGCTGCCATGCGGCCGGCCGCTGTGTGCTGTCACGCGCGCGATCGTCGGAGGTGGAAGACACGTCGTCCCCGTGCCACAGCCGGAAGAAGAATGTGGTCTGTGGTCCTGCCCCTGCCAAAGCTGCGATGGGGTGAATATATACAAGGGAGGAGGAAAGAAGAGAAAGGATGGAGTGTCAGTGAGGAAGAGTAGTGAATAAGGGGAGGAAGAGGGATGGTGTGTTGGTGAAGAAGAGCGAGCGAGCGAGCGACGACGTTAGTTTTGAGCACATAAAAATGCCAAAAACGAGGTAAAATCGATGTTCTAGAATTCAGCCAAGTCAAACAGTTTTGGAGTGTTGGAGAGGTGGAAGACACGTCGTCGCCGTGCCACAGCCGGAATGGAGTGTTGGCGAGGAGAAGGGCAAAGAAGCAGAAGACACTAGGAGTCTAGGACTGGATGGATTGTCCGCCAGAGAAGAGCGAAAGAACTTTGCCACCGCCACGGTGTGCGCGGGACCCAACTTCTGGAATGCCGTCGGAGTTCCCGGCCGACACGCGGCGGCGTCAGCAGCGCCGGCAGTGTGGAGGGCTACCTCGAGGCCGCGTTCGGGAGCTCGGCGTTCGACGAACATGGCGTCAAGAGTTCGTTCTCTGAATGGAATCATCGCCATGCTGTGCAGAGCAAGGGCTCTTCTCTTGTGTGCCAGACGACTCAGAGCTTGGTCGCTCTCGCGGTAGCTAGCTGCTCTGCGGTCTTTGTTTTCGTGCAGTTGCAGCGTGTAGTTCGGAAGATTTGATCTCTTGGGAGCTGATTCTCCTTATGGGGAATTAGTTGGTATTACAAAGCAGTGTAGGCTTTCAGTTCAGGGCCATCTCATCTGCCACTAGACATAAAGTTTCTCTATCGGAACCCACTGGCAACGCCACTTTATGTGGAAAGGCCAGTTACAGAAGCTCCGGAAAAAGTTGGAAATCAGTTGTCCAGATTGTTCAAGGTAAATTTGTCCTCTCAAACATTTAATCGTTCGATGCACATTGGACTTGTGATATCTCATATATATATAACTAGAAAAAATAGCGTGCCATTGGCACGCCTCATGTCCCTTATAACGTGATGAAGCTAGGCCCATAGTGTTGGAAAAAGCTTTGTTCTCACCAAAGATTTTAAACAATACAAGAGTTTAAGCTTTGCATTAAAATTTTATATTTGGTTTGTCAAACAAATTGAACTGATTCCTTTTGCTCGTAGGGAGTTAAACTATTTATTTTTTTGGCATGTTGGGAAGTTAATCTAAACATTGCATGAGAAACATGATTGATTACATACATTAAGTCTTTTGCGAGCACAAAACTCTCAATTGAGTACTGAACATAGTATGTACGAGATACAAACATGAAGGCAAACTGCCTTGACTTGCCAACAATTGATATTATGCGCTATGCTCATGATGAAGGCGATAAGAAAACATTCTGCCACCAGAAAAGGACTGAGAATAAAACATAAAGGTAAGAAAAATTCTTCGATCTCAATGTTCTCTGACATAAATTATTTGGGATGCTAGTTCAGAAATTAATATAGGCTAGAAACATGTAAATTCCAAATAAATAGTATAGCCACAGGCTCAATCGGATTGATTTGGATCATAGTAGTTATGTTAACTCAAGTTCATCTCTATCAGTCCCAAGTGTAAACATTTTCAGAAACATGAAAGCTGATAAAATAATATCTGACTGTAAAAGATATTGGAGGGCAAATTTTAAGAGTAGTTGGGTGTTGAGAAAAAAGTAGTGCAGTCGGGAAACTAAAAAAAAAGCTTAGAAAAGAAAAAAAAAGTCATGGAGGTAAATGTGATGTTAGATAATACATGCAATTTTTCTCAGTATTTATCAAGAAGAATATAGGCCAATGCCTGATCACTTTACACATAATATTTAGAATAGTAGAAGAGAGGAACTACTATTCGCAAAATGAAATTAATTAAGAGACTCAGGGCTTTCTACTATAAAAGAAGCTGTTCTGAGTGTTGGTAACACAACAAATTACAGTCAAACAAAAGCAGTTGTTGACAAAGAATATAGATATTCGACCTTGTGCAGGCAATACCACAAACACCTGGTCTGCTAGCATTAGAGTGAAGGCAAGCGAATCAAAAATAGAAATAGAAATGATTCAAATACGTAAGTCGTACTGAATGATGAACGATTACCTACAGTTTAAGCAAGGGCAAACTATGACGGTCAGCATGTCAACGACCGTGTGCCTCCTTCCTTTCAGCCACTTGTGCCTTGCGAGAAGATGCAGACAGAGCAAGGTGATTGTGTGAAGGCGCCGGCGGGTGCCACGACAAAACTGGCAAGTGCGAGGACGCCGAGATCGGCAGGAAGCGGAACCCCGCATGGGTAGAGGTGTATTGCGGCCTTACCCGCTAGCGTCCGGGCGGCCGTGCCTCGGCGGCGAAGTCGGAGCGAGCGGGCTCGGTGGCGTACCGAAGTACGAGAGAGCGGCTTGAGAAGAGCGGCAGGCGTGCAGACACAGTTCGCCGGAGCCGGAGGAAGGAAGGAGCGGTGGCGGCAAGCCGTCTGCCGGGTCATCTGCAAATGGATTATTGATGTGCAGACATGAGATTGGGATCATCGGTGATGTGTCGACGAAAGAATCTGGAGGCCGCTAGATATCTTGCGGACACCGCATCTAGAACTCACGTCATGCTTCGCAGCTTTATCAAATCGAACGACATAGATTTACTGACGACCGGATCCAACGGCAGGAAACAACAGGCTGACGTGGGCATGTTCGCGCTGGTCAGGAACGCGACCGCGTGGGAAATTAGAAGATTCCTAAAACAATGAACCCAGGACATCCCAGAGGCTCCAGATATATTCAAGATGCAAGACCAATGTTCCCCAAAGAACAACAAAATTAACGGCTTGACAATTTCATGTGACTTTGCAGTTTGCTTCCTACCTTTTATTCTGATGAGTCTGACTATCAACCACAAGTAAGGAAGCTTATAATGAAGGCTAGAGAAACTTCTGACAAAGTGGACATTAAATGGCTAGATGGACAACTTATACAAAGATAACAGGGAAAATATAGCATGGTGAATTGTGAAACCTGAGAACAGGGTACATGGGCTCTACCTCCAGAAGCTCTCAAAGCGTGTCAAAAACATAATTTGCGTAGGAGGCACAAACAATGCAGAACTAAGCCCACCATAATGTTTTACTATTGGTGGATGTGGATCTTAATCCCGAAGGATCATGGAACAAGCTGAAAAAAGTTGTACCAACCACATGTGCTTCTAGAGTTCATCTTTAGGCGCGGTAAGCCGTCCTATCCCAGTAGTAAGGGAACTTCAGCTTCGCAGCTGTATTGAGGCATACTCCATTCTCATATATAAATCTGCAACAAGCAATATTCATTGAGATTAGAAACCAAACTTATTGCTCATATATGCATTACTCGCTAGCAGACAGAAGAAAGAAGCGGTGTGCATCATAATGCTGTACAGATAACAATGGTGACATCAATAAAGGATCATTGTTGCATATCCCTGTTTTTGGCAATGTTGGTGAAGATTATTTAAGATCCTGAACCATTAAATCATTAGAGATAGCATTTGATCTGTCTTGAGATGCAATGTCTGAATTCAGTATTGTGTATGAGAGCATATCTAGCAATCTTGTCATAATGTTCATGATCATTTTGAGAAGATTAACAATTTAGATTTGCATCATTTTTTTGAAGTTTCTGAAATAAGTTGTCAACG